>QOCX01000067.1:413961-561920 GCA_005959815.1 Sarcophaga bullata
GGCACAATTATTTTTTATTTTAATTTTTTATTCAATTATTTAATTTTATTTTTTTTTTTCTTTGTTTTATTGGAAATATTTTTTTAATTTTAATCCAAATCAAATTAAATATTTTTAAAAAAATTATAATTTGTTTGAGGTTATCCTTTTTTTAATAGCTAGAACAGCGACTAACCTTAGCGTTCCAACACACACTATACGCTGTCAAAACCCCGAGAACACTGATGCAGACCAACTTTCTAGCCACACAAAGCCCCCGACGCTGAAAAAAATTTTTTTCCTCTACAGCTAAACTACAAAAACAAAAGTTTTAGATGTGTGTGCGCTTCAAAAAAAAAAACTTTTTCTTTTTTTTTTTGAAAATATGTTTTCCTTAATTTCATTCAGAATCTGTAGATATAAACAATAATCAAAGAAAATGAAATAAAATTTCCCCCTATAAAATTTATTTGCTCTCATATACATGCATACTTGAAATATTTTTCTGTATTTTTTTTTTTTTTGAAAAATTTCCCTTGCATAAATAAGTAAGAAAGAAAAACACAAACAGTATAAAAAATGAAAATTCGAATTATCGCACCTACTCATTTTCCTGCTTATACTTATACTTATACATTCACCGAAATCTTTTATATTTTCACCGATTTCGTATACGTATTGCAATATATATGAGATCTATAAGTATTAGCACGTATCCGCCTAATTTACTTCAATACATACACGAATACAATTATTTTTTATTCTCTCTTTGCTCAATTCGTTACACTCTCTTTTATATGTATATATAACGGCACGTATTATTTTTTATTTTCTTTTTTCTATTTTTTTATTTTTAAATTAAAAATAGATTCCTTCATCTAATTGTGTGTATCTAAGCTTTTTTTTTTGTTGTTGTTTCTTCTATTTAAATTTTATTCCAACCAAATTTTTTTTTATTTTCGGCAGAAACCATTTAATATTTTTTTTTTTTTTTTGGAATACACATATTTATTGTGTTCCTAGGGAGGTCATACATAAAGTAATTGTTTTAAAATATTTATGTGGGTCATATTTTATTCCTGTATTTTATTCTTTTTGTAACCTTACATATGTTCATTTCAAGAAAAAAAAAAATAAAATTTTTCTATATTTTAAAAAAGTTTTAAATTCATTCATTTTATTTTTATTAAACTTGTTTATAGAAATTCGATATATATTTTGGTTTTTTTCATTTTCTTTTTTTTTTTGCTTTTTTCTTTTCATTATTATTATTATTATTATTATTACTGGCGTGGGTGTTAAAGAATGAAATAAATTTATGTACATATACATGCATATATACATATGTATATATATATATTTCTTTTTCGGAAAATGCAAATACATCTTGTCCATAAAATAAAATAAAAAAAATATTAAATAACTTTTGTCTTTTGCATACTAAAAATTCTTGCGAATTAGTTGCCAAATTAATTAACAGAACATGTTCATCGAAACAACATCGATAAAGGTCATTCATAATTAACGCCTATTTTAAAATGAATTACAATAACTGAATTTCAATATTCATACAAAGTTAAAGAGCTCGAATACATAAATATGTCGATCTCAGTCTTGTGCACTGGCTGTTATCTTGAAGAACTAATCTGTGACGTTGCCTCTTACTGTGACTGTATTTGTTCTTTAATTTGGAAGCTTGTAATGAGGGTAATAATTTTGAAAATTAATATCATAGTACCAATGGTCAAAGCAACTTGTAGAGGAACACATGCTCCATACATAAAATAATACTAATTATTATTTATGCAAGGTTTCTCCATTATGTCTCCCTACAATACACACAATTGCCTTGACTTACGTCAGGATAATGTCCGGTATCAGTGAGGACTACACCCGGCCCCCTTGTGAAATGCATTAACACCATACTGTTTACGAGTATTTATTCTGGTAATTTGTTTTTTGCATCACATAGACTTCATGCTATCCTCTATACGATTTCTATTCTCCACAAACATTATTTAAGTACACCATATCCGGTCAAAAGGTCGGTTGACCTCAATAGCGGTGTAAAAGCTTATCTCATGGTAATTTATCAGTTCAGCTATTGCTCTGTACTACCACATGACCGGGAATGCAGCAAAGAGGTAACCTTAGTGCTCTTGCCTAGCTGATTTTTTTTTTTACTCAGGCAATCACATATTAATATTGTGTCAAGTGCTCGAACTGTCAGATGTAGTTGCTTTGTTTCGTCATTCGTGCTTTCGAATATATATGTATGGTGATACCAAGGAGAGCATTGAAACGTATTTATTTAATGCTGAAATATACACATTACACACTCTATAATCAGCACAAAATACTTTTTGAAAGGTGCAAGATCTGAAGTACATATGTATCAGTCTATTCAATAATATACACAACTTCAACCCTAAAAACCAAACAATAGTTTTCAAAGGTTTTTTATGCGTTAAAACCGAATTTGGCCTCTGAACAGACTGCCAATACCCTATGCTTTCGAGATATCCTAACCTAAAAGTAATATTTCAACTACTATATTTCAACAATTATACTATCTAACCTAACTTGTAACGTACTATTAGGCTTCTAAATAAATTTTTATACTAAGATATCGGTTTAAACTTTTTTTTTCCATAATGATTCTAAAATTTCCACTTACTTTTGTTTTTAACATGTATTTGCTTTTAAATGCTTATTTTAAATATTTGAAAAATTTTTTTTAATTATTCTTTTAATTTTTACAAACCACATCTTTCTTTTTTTTAGTAATAACATCTTTTTAAAAGACACACATTCATTATAAAATAATTGATTTATTATTTGTGAAAATACTAGAAATTATATCATAAAAATAGTTTTGAATGCATTTTATTCTTTAATATTTCTTTACTTTAAAGCTAAATACAATTCTATTATTAAGTATTTAATTATCATTAATTAAAAAAAGGCAAAAAATGCATAATACATTTACATTCTATTCATACAATAATTATTAATTCTATAATTTATGTAAATGAAATGGATTTTATTCGATAAATACATTTCAAATTTATGCCAGATTTAAAAAAATTAATCGAATGGAAAAATCAAAATTCGTTTGGTGGGTGGTTATAGGCAAGATAAGTATGTATGTATATATATGTATGTGTGTGTGTATTTATAATGTTTAATGTAACTAATGAGAACAATTTTTGAAATTAATTTTAAATAAAACTTTCATATCTAGAGTTACATACAAAACGCAGTATAGAAAATAAAAAATTTTAAATTCATTGTAATCCGAAAAAATATATGCAAAAACATTACAGGATAAAACGCTCAAAGTGTTACCAAGTTTATACAAATAGTCTTTAAAATTACACCAGTCCTGCTGTTTCAGGCGACACAACCGGAAAAAGACTTAACGAAGCTAGATTTAAACATCAGAGCAAACGAAAGCTAAAAAAATATCTTTCCCACAACAATCGCAGCTTCACTCTGGCTGCGGGACGCTCATGATTTGGGAATACATATTTCATTTTGCGTTAGCTCACGACCACTGCTGATTATGTATATATTCCATAGAGCAATATGCTCTCACCTTTGTCAAGGCTAATTTACGCAGAACAACCATACTAAATATTTCGTTGGAAATAGTAGTTCCACAAAAGCAAGCATGCATAATGAAGTGACCGTCTCAAACGCTCTATTAAATAACCCTAATGAGTACTTCTAGGGTGTCAGCATAAAAATATACAAGCAATGTGTAAGAAAACCTAGCTCGGTATTCATTGCAATCTCCCGGAATACAAAATTTATCCATCAAATACTCAAACAAGTTCAAACCACAACTGAGTTCCAAATAACATAAACAAGAACTTGTAAGATTTATTGACGATGTTAAATGGTGTCTATGGCGACCATAGTTTGGTAAAAGGCTGACTTCATATCATGGGCCTTCTCATTCACGAACTTATGATGACAATGTTAATAGGGCGGATAATTTCGTCGAGAATGTTATTATGTAACGAAGGCTTTCCCACAACCTACAAAGAAATGACCAAATTGTGTGTTAACTTAACCGGGGTAGTACAATAGTAGAACACACTCATGTGAAATATATCCGTAAAACTTAATCTAGTGCATATATTTACTAGTCTGTGTTTCTCAGAATAGAATATCTAGCCATCTCGTTTAGGTATTATCTAATGAAGGAGCTACCCAAAAGGATTATTTGGAGGGGATTAAAACCTCTTATATATATCAAAAAATGATCTTAAATATATTTGCGTGGTCTCCGGGTTGAGTTTAAAATCCTTTTAATTGCAATTACATCGTTCTTCAGTCTGGAACTAATTTTTCTCTTAGCTATTAACCTCTAGACAGCGATTTAGATTTATCTGTTGAGATATTACGAATTTCGATTTGAAAGAAAATAGCTTCGAAAATATTTCTTTCGAATCGAAATTTGTTATAACCTTCCTGTATATATCTATCTACACTCGTCCAATTCCATATTGCGGCTAATATGGCGAATAGGGAACGTCGTAGTTTTGGACGGAAAATATTACCACGAAATTTCTTATCTACCACCTCTACATTGCTTAAAGAATTGAAACTGAAATCGAAAAGTCGCGCTCTATATCTTCCTTTGATAAGTCCTTTCCTAATGGGTTCGTATGTACACATCAAAATATTTATTACCACACCACAATCCCCCAGCGTTGCTCACAAGAAATGTGCAATTTGGAAAATTAAGATAAATGATGAAAATAGGCGAAATTCTTTGTGTTAGGCTTTCTCGAATAGACTCGATGCGTGTAAGTTCGTTAAAAATTACATCGTTCCTAATTAGTAATACTTTGAGCGTCAAAACCTGTATTAAATTGTTCGTTAGCGTTCTGTTTTTTAAATTTTTGTGTGTGAGCGAAATATTTTTTTGTTCAATTTTCCTTAAATATGTATGTATGTATGTCATTGACTTAAATAGGCAGTATTCAATTTATTTTTCTTTAATTATATATCAAATATATAATTATTAATATAACTTTTGTTTAATATTTATTGATTTTTTATAATATGGAATGTGTTTTATAGATTTAGGTTTTAAATTTATTAAATATCTTTATAAATGGTTTTTTTTCTTTGTAAATTATCATTGTATTAGTAAATAAAATTTGTATTTGTTATCTTTGTTAGTTAATAGCTAAAATTATAGGGATAAGGTTTATAATCAGGTTATAATATCTGTATAGCCTTCCCTTAATTTTTATGTTTTAAGTGTTTTAGTAGTTATTCATTTCAGCATATTCCAATTCTTGGGCAATATTTTTGTACTTCTCTTTACTTTTGCTTACTTCCTCTGTAAGAAATATAAATGTTTCATTAGTTCTTCTGATTTTTTTTAAATAAAAACACAAATTTTTTCTCATCTTGTTTTAAAGGAATATATTTCAAAACTATTAAATGCTAAAATTAAAAATAAAAATCAAAAACAAGAAATTAAGAATGCAAAATACAAATTAAAATTATAATATTATTTATTTGATGTTTTTATTTTTTTTATTCATATTACACAATGCAAAATACAATTGTAGCAATAGTTGATAGACACGTTAAAAATAAATAAATACGAGTTAAACAACAAAAATCCAAAAAGAAAATATATTTTAGCAATTAAAAGATATAAAATAATAACGGGAAGTTTCTTTTTTTTCATATATATTGTTTTTTTTTTTATTATTATCATATACATAGATTTGCCATAACTCTAAAACCAAAGTTTCAACGTTAATGTACTGCTGCTAGAGTTCTAACTGTAACAGAACAATAAAACATTTCCCAGGGATTTAGAGATGGTATTTGAAAGGCACAATTTATTGATGAATTTATTCCTTGAGGATAAGTTCGACGAAGGCGGTATCGAGATCGTCGCCGATATCCTTGTATCTTTCCTTTTCCAAAACAAGGTCGTCTAATTAAATTAAGTAGAAACAAATAAAAGGAAAAAAATAAATTAAAAAATAAAATAAAAAGAATATAAAAACATAAAACACAAATGTATCCCTATAAAAAAACGTTACACTTTTCTCCAAACGCATAATATTGACGTAACATTTCATATTTCCTTCTTCACATTAAATTGAATACAAGCAAAAAATAAAAATAAATTAAATAAAAAAATTTACCTTTTTTTAAAAAAAATTAAGTAATTAAGCGCAATGTTTGTTTTAAAGCGGCAGCAATTGTCAATTCAGCAGCTAAATATTGGAATTGTTTTATAAAATTGTTAATGCGTTTAAAAAAAAATAATATTGGGCAAGTGTTTTCCTTATTAAAAAATATATTTTATAAAATTCATGCTTAAAAGATTTCATGGCATTTGTTTAAATTAATATTTGGCAGCTTAGTGTTAGCCTGTCTGTTGTGTGCGTTTAATTCAAATTTGTTTTGAGATATTTAAATTAACCACGTTTAAGATGCAGGGGCTTCGGCAGGTGCCGGTGCGGCTTCTGCGGGAGCTGGGGCAGCTTCTGTGGGAGCCGGGGCAGCAGCTGGTGCAGCACCTTCAGCAGGAGGGGCAGCAGCTGGCGCGGATCCTTCAGCCGGAGGAGCAGCAGCTGTGCGGCACCTTCAGCGGGAGGAGCAGCAGCTGGTGCAGCACCTTCAGCGGGAGGAGCAGCAGCTGTGCAGCACCCTCAGCAGGAGGAGCAGCAGCTGGCGCGGCACCTTCAGCTGGAGGAACAGCAGCACCCTCAGCTGGAGGCGCAGCAGCTGGTGTGGCACCTTCAGCTGGTGGAGCAGCACCCTCAGCTGGCGGGGCAGCTCCTTCAGCTGGTGGAGCTGGTTCAGAACCTGGTGGTGGTGGCTCATAATTTTTAACGTATGGCACTTCAGCACCTTCGGGGGGCAAATCAATAACATATTCGAATGGTGGTGGCGGTGGTGGTGGAGGTGTTGGTTCCTTAGGTGGTTCAGGGGCAGGAGCTGGTACTCCTTCAGGGGCGCCCTCAGCGGCTGGAGCCGCTCCTTCGGCAGCACCTTCAGCAGCCTTGGGTGAACCACTTTCTCCTGCTGCACCAGCTGCTGCTGCGGCTTCTGCTTCGGCAGCTGCGGCAGCAGCAGCCGCTTCAGCAGCTTCCTTGGCAGCGATTTCTTCGGGTGTAGGTGTTGGCAATTTCGGTGTAGGTGGCTTGGGATTTCGTGGTGTATAGAATGGTTCCAAGCCTGGTATCAAATCCATGAATGCCAAATCCAAACTGTCCCCAATTAAACAGTAACGTTCCTTTTCAACAATGATTTCGTCTTTTTAATTACGTTTATTTATTTATTGTTATTATTATCGTATTTTTATTTTTAGATGAACATTTTATTTGATTTGGTTTTTAATTGTATGTGGTTATGAAGCAGAAGCGTAATAAAATGTGAAATAAAAAAAGAAAAAAGTGAAATAAAATAAAAAGATAGCATAGAGAGAAAGAGATAGGAATGAAAGAAAGAAGACCGATAATTTTCTAAAGGATATTCAAGTAGGAAAGAAAGAAAATAGAAGAAGGTGACACAGCTAACAAGGATTTGAACATCAAGAGATACAAAGAGAAATAGAACATAAATTAGCGGAAAAGTTGAAAATATTAGTCACGCTATATATTTTTCTTTTTTTTTAACCACACATTTTATTCCGGATGTAAAGTTTGAGAACTAAAAGAATCACAGCTTTAATTTACAATATCGTCTGACGAGAGGTAAAATAAAAATTTAGGCTGGTGGGACTTCGGCAGGTGGAGCGGGTGCGGCAGCTTCAGCTGGTTGTGCAGGAGCAGGTGTTCCTTCAGCAGGTGCAGCACCTTCAGCAGGAGCAGCGGGTGCTCCTTCAGCTGGGGCAGCACCTTCGGTAGGTGGAGCAGTTCCAGCACCTTCAGCAGGAGGAGCAGGCGCAACGCCTTCAGCAGGAGGAGCACCCTCAGCAGGTGGAGCACCTTCAACAGGTGGAGCACCTTCAGCAGCTGGAGCGCCTTCAGCTGGTTGTGCACCTTCGGCTGCTCCCTCCGCTGGTGGTGGTGGCTCTTGACCTGGTTCGTAATTCTTAACATAGGGCACTTCAGCACCTTCTGGCGGCAAATCGATGGCGTATTCGAATGGTGGTGGAGGTGGTGGTGGTGGAGTTGGTTCTTTAGGTGGTGGTGGTGCAGCGGCTTCTGCTCCTTCAGCATCTGGAGCACCTTCACCAGCTGGTGCTCCATCACCTCCTGCCGCAGCAGCTGCTTCGGCTGCAGCAGCGTCTTCAGCAGCTTTAGCTTCAGCCGCAGCAGCATCAGCAGCTGCAGCTTCGGCGGCAGCAACTTCCTCAGGCGTGGGAGTTGGGAGTTTTGGTGTTGGTGGCTTAGGATTGCGATCAGTATAGAATGGTGGCATTCCCATTAACTCTACAAATGTATTATCCAAACTGTCGCCAATAATGGCATAATGTTCTTTCTCCGTTATAATTTCGTCTGAATTTTTTTGGTTTCGAAGTCGTTTACAAATAAGGAATAGTGGTGGTGGTGGTTTGTGGTTGATTGGTTATGTGAAAGGTTGGTTTTGGCATTTTATATACATTTTTATAGTGGTTTATTATGGTTAGCATAGATTAGCAGTTGCGGCGCATAAGTTAACAAATTTAAAACAATAAAAAAAAATAAAAAAATTCTATTAAATGAGGCAATTATTAGAAGAAGAGTTTGTTGTTTAAAATACTTTGTTCGGTAACGGCCAATTAAAGAAATCCTTGTAAGCGGGGACACTTTATAGGAACACAAAAACAACAAACAACACGCAAAAAACAAACACACTAAATTTAATTAAATAAGTATTGCAAGTATGTGGATTTGTTTAAAGGTTTCATTGAAAATATTTTTATTTTTTATGTCTTGTGCAGATTGCAGCGAAATTTTTTCTTTTGATTTTGATTTTGTCTTTTATTTGATTTTGTTATAGTTTATTGTAATAATAGTTATATATAAATAATAATTAAAAAAAAAGTAGTTGTAAATAATGAACATATGTATACTATATTTTGTCTTTTTTTAAAAATTGTTTTTAATTTATGCAAAAAATATATACTATTTTTTTTTATTTTTTTAGAAATATACTTTAATAGCAATACATGAATAAAGGAATACAATTTGTTATGTATATAATATTATATAAAAATGAAAATTTCTTTTTTAAGTTAAGAAAATAATTTGCTTAAAAGGAATTCTTTCTTTTCTTGCTAGGTTTTCATTGTAGTTTAATTATTAATTGTTTTAATTGATTTGTCATCAAAGTACTAATGTTCGATTTTAATGTTTTGATTTTAAAATTTTTAAATAACTTAAAAAATATTACACAATGATAAAATTTAATAATAAATGAATATTTTTGTATCTTTACAACATTAAAAAAAATTAAATATTAATACAGAAAAAAAAAAAAAGAAAATTACATACAAATTTTAATCAAAAAAAAAAAAAAACAATTGGAAAGTTTTAAATAAAGCGAAACACAAGATATAATTCTGTTACAGAGAGAAAAGAAAAAATTATGAAATTAATAATAAAATTACTGGCAATACTACAAATAATAATATTGTATTTATATTATAGTTTTGATTGGAATGCTTTAATAATTTTTTCTTCCCTGTTAACAGAATGTAACATAAGAGAAGTTGAATAATTTCAGTTGGAATTTTTAACGTTAAAGATTGAAAATACGGCGCGGCGTGTTTTAGGTATTTGTTTTAACTAAATAACGTCATAGAAGTTAAAATTTCCTTTTTAATTTAAATTAAAGGGTAAATCTCTTTAAAAGATTTGAGAATTAAAAGTAGACGCTGCATTTTCTTAAATAAAATAGTTTTGTTTTTTCCTTTTTTCTTTAAATGAATTCATTTAAATTTGTGAAGTTTTTTTGTTTTTAATGTCTAAAAAGAAATTTAAATGAATTCTTTTAGGCTAGTATGGTAGTTTCTGTTTTTAAACTCTTGTTGTTGCAGTTGTAAGTGTAAATTTTATGTTAATAACATAAATGATTTCACATATTTTGAATATCATGCAGAGTGGCTTCCATTTCCTCTTGTAGCAGTTTATTTTTGGAGCGTTCGTTCATCAAGTCATCTTAATTTGCAGCAATTTAATTGTGTATAAATCGTTTGGCAGGTTATTTTTTTTTTTAGCAAAGAGTGTTATTTCAAATCACATGTTTTTCATATTGTTTGTTACAGCAGCATAGTAGACAACAGCAAAACAGTACAGTAGTACATATATGTATAGGCAAAAACAACACAGGATTTGGGAGCAGTTTTGATTTGAGTTTTAGTAAAACATAAAAATTCATTTTTTCGCAGGCAAACAATAACAGGCAAGTTTTATTTTAAATAAAGCATGTTAATAAATAAAAAAAAAATAAAAAAAAAGTTTAATAAAAAATAAAATAAAAACTTTTAAAACATAAAAATAAAAACATAAAATATCTATGTATGTTCAATTAAAAAACATTTAACAGAAGGATACAAATTTCAATTTTTCCTACTCTATGTACTATGCCTATGTATGTATATAAATTTATTCTTTTTTTTTATTTTCAAAGTTTTACTTTAACTACGTAAAACTACGTAAAATATCAAGTCCAAAAGAAATAAAAATAACTTACCTTCGAGCCTGTCGACTTCCTTTTGCAATTTTTGAACGGAACGTTCGGCGAATTCAGCACGAGCTTCAGCCTTTATTAATAGGATAATAAAAAAAACAGATAAATTATTAGTTTCTGGGTATATGTATTAGAGCATTATAAAGATTGCAAGGAAACAAAGACAACTAGAATAAAACGAATTGCCAGTTTATAAAAAATTTTAACTTTAACACGTTGCAGAAATTTAAATTTTATTTAATTATTTTGAGAGAAGGTAGTATTATATTCAATATAAAAATATTTTTAATTTAAACGCACCGAACCGAAATGGCAATATTGTCTTTATTTCCTTAATGTTTATTTCAAGAAAAAAAAATAACATAAGCTTCCCAAATTTATTTTTTCTAATAGTATTTGACTACCAAAACCATAGTTAAACGTTTACATTTTGATTTCATAACATTTTCATTACACTTGCCTTTTTGGTAAGATAAATATAAGTCAAGCAAAATTAAATAGATACTAAATAGATAATAAAGATTAACATTGAATTTAATGCAAAATAATAAACCTATGTTAGTAAATCAAATAAAATATTTTTATTATTTATCTTGAAAAATGAATATTTAAATTTATTAGAAGACAAAACAGCTTAGCCTTTAATATATTAAAAATAAAATTTAATTTTGTTAAGCAACATGCAATATTAATTCAAAATATAAAAGAAAAATTATAAATTATTTTAAATTATATCAAAAAATTATACCAAATACTGTACTTTGCTAGACTTAATCGACACAAAATTATTATATATATTTAAATTAAAAAAAAAGAAATCTATATACATTTTATACACAATTAGAGAACAATTCTTGTTTTACATATTATTAACGATGCTTTTCATTATATCCTGTATAATAAATATATAAAAAAGAATGTATTATTTCTTTTCAAAATCTACTCGTTAATTGATAAAAGCAAAAAGAAACGTATCATTCATTATCGATAATTTGTTACCCAAAACTTACAGTGCGTAAATTTTCTTTTGCTTTTTTGATTTCCTGTTCGATAAGACTTTGGGTTTCACGGGCCTAAAGCAATTTGAAAAGTAAACATGAGTATTTTATTTATTGCTTTTCACATAAATTGAAAGTTCATTTATAAAAGAACTACCGATGATTTCATGTTTTTTTGTTTTAATTTATTTCAGATTAATTTCCAGAAACTTTAATAAGGATATACATATTTATTTAGAGATGCATATTTGTTTACACATTCCTTCTACTAAAACATAAAAACAAAATTTTAATATAAATTCTCTTGCAATAATGCACAAATGGTTGTTTTCAATTTTATTATACACAAAACAAAAAAGGTACATTAAAGTTAAAAATTTGCAAAAAATAATTAAAACATACGACGTGCTCTATCTAAAAGGACTATGTTTATTTTGTTTTTTATTTTTAATTCTCCTCAAAATAATATTCAATCAATTTTATATTTCAAATTTATTTAATTTTTGTTATGTGTTTTAAAACTTTTTTCGTTTTAATACTCATGTTTCTTTCTTTGTCAAGAAATGTTTGGGTCCGTGTTGTTGTTATTATTGTTAGAAAATTAAAAAAAAATAGAAGAAAATATCAAATTTGTTTATACAAAATTTACTTTTGATTTTAGACAAACGCAAATACAAATATTTGTTTAAATTTTCATATTTTATGTACATTTTTAAGGAAATATTAAAATTGAGAATAACAATTTGTGCAATTTAATATTTTCTTTTCTTAGTTTTAATTTTTTTTCTATCATTTTTTAATTACAAAATAAAGTGGAAAGACAATCGGTAGGCAGGGTAAACGCAAATGTTAAATTCTACTTTTAAGTTAATAAAGTGTAATAAACAAAATATAATAAAAAGGATTTTTAATTTAAATATTAAAATATCTGGTTATAAAACGTCTTAACAATTACTTGAGACCATGAAAAACTTGTTTCAAAATTATGATATACTTAAAATTTTGAATGACTAGAAATAACAGTCCTATGATGTATGTGCATCAGATTTAAGACGAAAAACAAAAATTATCAATTGTGTACACATACATACATGAATATAATTTAATTTGAATTCCGCTTGTGTATATGTTTATACGCTTGAGAGAACAATTTAAAACTTTTCCTTTTTATGAAATCATGAAAAAGTGTTTCACATTTGTAGTGTAAAAAATATATATTAAAAAATACTAATCATAACCCCTAAAACCTAACCGTCTATTATCTATATTTCTAAAACTATAACTTTATTTGACAATAAATATTTACATTAAACACTAAAAGGAGGCTACCATCACCAAAGTAATTAAAATTTTAAACTAATATACTATTACTATTACCGCACACCATAGTACATAATACATATTTATATAAAAAAAAAATTTTTTTTATTAATACCTCTTTTAATTGATGATCCAAAACTCTTATTTGTGTTTCAAAAGTTTCCTCTTTTTGTGTGGCCTTTTTTTCAATACGTTATTATAAATATAAAACAGGTGGTGGGTGGGGGGTTTGTAGTAAGTTTGTAGGATTTTAAAAGGTGTAACAACACATTTAACAATTATCGATTGCAGCAATTTTTAATGTTAAACAAAGCATGCATAAAATTTATGTTTTAAGTTATATCAACCACAAGCAGTAAATTGTAGTTGCAAATGCGCACAAGATATGTTTATAAATTTGCATATATAAATAAACATATATTAGGATTATATTTTTTCAAAAGCAGCAAACAAAATATGAAAATAAAAAAACAACAATTAAATTGATTAAAAAATTGTTTGTAGTATAAATATTTGGCATAAATATCGGTAGATATTTCATAAAATATATATTTAAAAAAGTACATGTACAATACATATTTAAAAGTACATATATAACGAGATAACTTACATATAAAATAGATTTGTTAATATAATAAAGGATATAAGGTGTGATGGTATTATAAAGAAATTATGAAATTAAAATGAGCATTTTCATTCAATAGACAAAAAACAACTTTAAATATTGAGATGTTTAACGGTTTTGTGCGTTTCATTTCAAAAACATATTCATAAAGAATTTCAAAACACTTCTTTATATTTATATCTTGCAGCCAACAACAATAAAAACAATTTTTTTTTATTTGTATGGTTAGAACATTTAAACCAAACCCCTAGACTTTGGGAGAACCAATATTATTCTGTTATAGAAAAATAGATTGGTTCTAGCCGAGATTTTTCTTCTTTTAGCATATGCATATGTAAAAATACATTTTCTTTTGTATTACATTATGTTGTGTAATATAATAGTGTTGATTTTATTTTGGGAAGTTCGTTACTTTTTTTTTTTTGTAATCAACCTTTCTTATTAGAAATAAGAAAAGTGATTTTATTTTTCAGTTTTAAAATATATACCTCCTTGAGACGGGTGTTCAAGGTCTTGATTTGGTTCTTGTATTCTTCTTCACGTTGGTTAGCCTATTTATTGTTGTTGTTGTAGTTTTAAACAGCAGGTGTAGGTGGTGGTTGGGTTTTTTTGTAGGGTATATTATTGTTTTATTTTACAATGTACAAAATATATATAATAATGGACGTTTTATTTATATTTATATATAAATGTTGGGAATAGATGGTGTTTTATTGTTTATTTATTTATAATAATAGAGGGGAAATAAAAAATATAATAGTTAATAAAATTTTAGAAATAAAAATATAAAGTAATAACAAGAAAAATCAATTTTGTAATAAGTACATATACAAGAAATGCTTTAAAAATATTGTAAACAATATATATAGTTTTATGATATACATTATAAATGTAACAAGATCCTACAAGTTATTTCAAATTGAATTAATTTTAAATCTTTAGTCTGACTATGTTCAGTCGTCATAAACTCATGGATGTTTTTGTTGAAAAAAATTATTTTCTCAGATGAAATTAATTTTTATTTGAATGGTATGTGAACGAACAACTTTGTTGCGTGTATTTGAGCGTAAGAAAACCTTTGATTACATAATCGATACCTTTACATGCCTAACATGAAAGGTATTTGCTTTGAAACTTGAATAAAAACTTTCAAGTAAATTTATTTTACAATGAAAATGTTTAAGACATACATAAATACATATATCTTTAAAACATTTCAACTGTCTTATTAAAATTGATTTTTATCCTTGTATTACTTTGTATATGTAAGAATAAAATGGTTTTATTTACAAATTTGTTGGAAATTTGTTTACTGACCTTTTCTTCAGAAACTTCAAGGGATTTCAAGTTATTACCAACGACGCGGAGTTCTTCTTCAAGTTCAACAATTTTGCTAATAAAAATTAATAAAAAAAAAACGCAATGATTAATTATTGTTTACAAAATTTATATAAATAATTTTACAAAAAAAAAAAAAAGGTAAAATAGAATAACTTGTTCAATGTTAAAGAACAATATATCCAAGAAAAAAGTTTGACTTTTTTAAACTGTAACATATTTTACCTTTTTTAATAAAAAAAATAATAAATATTATGTAATGTTAACGTTAGTTTTTAACAAAAACAATATTAGAATGTACAAACCTCTCAGCAAGTTCAACTTTTTCCTCAGAACGTTCTAAATCTTGTTCCATGAGGACTAATTTTCTGGCCACCTTTACATTTTGGTTTCGTTTTTGGGTTAGTTTCAAATAACACAACACAACACAACAATTTATATGAGCGCCAGCATACATACAACAATTCCATAAAAAATTGGTAATGAATGATTACAATTCAGGGAATCGTTTTTTGCGTTTTTAAGTTATTAGCACAGGAGCAGGAATTTATAGGTTAAGAAAAAGAGAGCAGCATATAACATTTCAAAAGAATGAAATGTTTTGAAAAAAAAAAGCATTCAATAAAATAAAAAAGAAATTGTATATTAGTTTTTAAATTAAAATAAAAGTTTAATTAAAAAAATAATTTAAAAATTGCACATACAACTTGAATTATGTTTACAAAAAATGTGAACGATTCTTTTTTTTTTTTTTTTTTGTTATTTGTGACTTTACACAAACTACATGGAGGTTTCATTTTTACATTTTCATTGCATTTAAACAGATAACATGCCTTTACTGCTAACTATACAACATAATTATTCACATTTTTTATACAAAAACAAGTTGTTAATTAAAAACAAAATACAAAAAATAACTAGCTAGCTAAATTTATTTTAAAGTTTGTTTTGTTTTCTTTTTTTTTTTTTTGGTTGAGGTTAGGTTTTCGTAAGTAAAATATAAAGTTTTTAAATAAATAAAACACATCTTATTAAAGTAAATTTAATCCAGGCTTTAAACGTCAACATTAAAAACACGGTTATTATAATTATGCTTCAATTGTAAAAAACCTACTTTTCTCCTTGTTCGGCACGTTCTTCAGCACGTTCCAAATCAGCTTCAACCATGGCCAATTTACGGGCAACCTTTTAATATTCATACGTTTAAATTTTATATAAATAATTCCACAAGATCATACAATATTGTACATAAAACGTTGGTGGTTCGGGAGGAAAAAGGGAGAATTGAACGAAAATACAGAAAAAAAATATTATTTTCAGTTTGGTGGTTGGGTGGTGCGTAAGCTGGTAACATCAGTACAAACAAGAAACGTTGGCATTCATTCCTTTTTTTTTTTGCTTTTCTCGCAACAATAAACTTTTAAAGCTTTGGCTTAACAGCATATACGATTTAAATACAGATTTTTTTATTGTTTGAGGTTGCATTAGAAGTTTGGTTAATAGCATTAGTTAAGTATTCTTTTTGGCATGTTTTACTAAAAGGCTGCAACATTTTAGGTTTTGTTATAATATATTAATAACGTATAATGGAGATACATATACATATATTAATAGTTTTTTTTCTTTTTTCTAAAAAATAAAATATAAATTTATTGAAAACTTGTGCTTAAACATAATAACTGACTGTCAATTGTAAACGGCATAACCTTAAGTACTATATTCCAGCATATTTAAATTTACAGGATACACTTAAATAATAAAGAAGAGAGAGGATTAAATCCTAATTTTCTAATATTCTTGAAAGTTTTTATAAAACAAATTAAAGTCCTCTGAATCAAAGTGCTATAATAAAACATATCTTTTACATTTTTCCTTAAGAAACCTCATGTCAATTTAGAAAGCCGGTATTTACCTTGACTCTATTATTACTATTAATACAAAACAATTTCAGCTTTTTAAATTTCTTCTTTAGTTAATCTATTAAAAATAGTTTCATTGCATATGAACAAAAATTTAACATTTCCTTGATTTGATAAAGTCTATCGTTTAAGGAAATATTTATGTTTCGAGTTGGAGGCTTTAAAAACAATATTTATTTATAATTTTTAAATCAGTCATACACTATGTATAGTTTTCTTTATTTAAAGTTGTATCTGGCTTCCCTAGTTATTTAATTAAATACACCATTTAAAGAAAAGTTTTCTATAACCTGTTAACTGAATTGATATAAGGTACATGAACAATTATTGCTTCCTATTGAATGTATTCGTTTGCCTATTACTCAATTTAAAAGAAACAATAGGGTTATCTTTTCATAAGTATTATCTTTTACATAGTTTTGGAAATTAGATCAAATTAAGCCATGTCACTGGCAAAATGTAATATGATTACAAAGGAATAGAGAGAAAAAAACATACTAAACTTTCTGTTGTATGCTAAGCCACACTAGAGCCAATACACATAAACTGTAAAACGGTGGCTCGATAACCTATTGAATAACCTGCCAATTTGAAGTTTGAGGGTTAAATGCCCATCATAGACGGTCTGTTACAATATTATTATTATAATTATTGCTGTGTAGGTATACTAAATTATTGTAAAACGTCGCGAGTTATTGTATGGTTCCCAATCTACATAGAATTGTCTCATAATGCTCTTCAAAGTGATTATATTACAGACCTCTGGTTCATGCTTGAAGTCAATATATTTAAATCTATGAAAAACTGCTAATGAGTGGGCTAATGAGCAGTTTGTCAGTTTTGGTTGTTGAGGTTTAAGACCTTCTTTTGCTTCTTTTGCTAGATCAGTACTGCGACTATAGTATCTCTGGATTTCTAGGATTCTCCTATAATATCTGCCCCTATTGCATTGACGAATGCTGCTAGGTGTCAGTATGCATCATTTCATGCCTAATATTCCACATCACGCAGTTCATTTTTTGATGCCTTTGAAATGCCAAATAAATCAATAAACTCGTAAAAAGTAAATAATTTTAATGAAATACTAATTGTTAGTACGAAATATCTTGTCTAACTTATGTCATATTGAAGCTAAAATAAAAATTATTTGACGAAATCATAAAATTCGCAGAGAAAGTATTACAGAAAGTTAAAACATAAACTAGACAATTTGGTACCACACAGCTAGTAGGTACGTATATATGAACTGAGAACTGATGCTAGCAATAATTCGAAAAATTCGAAAAAAAAAAAATTTATGAAAGTTGAAATATTATCTACAAATTTAAAATTAAAATTTAAACAAATTTAAAATTTCTAAATTGTTTGTAGGTTCTTCGTATTGAACGGAAAGGAAACTCTTCTCTTATTTTAAAGTAAGAATAGCTTTAATAGCACTTATGTATCAAATAAACAAATAAAAACTATAGTATCTACAATTTGTTTTAACATTTGCTAATAAGTAACTATTGCAATATACAAAAAATTTGTTTTTTTGTTGCTTTCAAAATAAAAGAGAAATTAATAAAAACATGAATTGAATCTTTATTGAAATTAAAACTTCAATACCATATTAAGCAATCGAAATTCGACCACTGTTTACTGTGTAAGTTGGTGCTACAGGCGTTGAAACACAACAATATAATTAACGGTTGGAATGTAAATACTGTTTGGATGCTGAAGCTGTGGTCAATCATTCATGGCCAAATAAAGCATTTTAACTTATGCATGTTTAAGGCATTATTATTATTATTTTTTTTTTTGCATAAATTTATACAAAAACTTATGAAAAAATATTTTTTTTTTTATTTTTTTCTTGTTTTTGTTTTGAGTTTAAACAAAATCTGCTTTCTTTTATTATTATTATTACTCAGAGCTGTTAAACAAAGATATGGTAGAAGAGGTTTTAATGCATACAAGTCGTAGCAACACTCAACAACAGCAGTACGAAGTATGAATCATTTAATCAAAAATGTGTGATGATTATTTAAAGAAATATGTGTGCGAAGACACTCTACCAAAAAGAAAACAAAATTTCTTATGAATTAGGTAACATACATATGTGCTTTATTTCTTTCCAAGAATAATTTTTTTTTTTCAATTATTACATAAGAAATCGTTAATTAGTAAAATTTCAATTGTTTTGTTATCTTTAACCGTTAACTCAATTGAACAAAGTTGACGTCATTGTATGTAAGATTATAGTTTATAACAATATTTTTAAAGGTTTTACCAAAAGTAAACATGTGAAGTTAAGAGATCATCCATACTTTAAACATACCACATTGCTTCATACATTCATTTAAGGCAATATGTGAAAAGAAATTGGTTTCCGTAATAAATATTCATGTTTTCAAGCTACAATATCTATGAAAAACTGAATTTTCGCTTATATAACTCTTATAGCAGAAATTTCATTTTAATTGCGCAACTAATGGCCTTCAAAAAATGACACAAAAAACTCATTTTTGGTTGATAATCTCTCAATAGACCATTCGTGTCAAAAAGAAGTTTTGAAGATTTTCTAAATTTGACAAAATTATGATAACAATTAATAGTTAAAGAAAACATAAGTGTATTTATGGCAAATATATATAGATATCAATTCAAATAATTATATACGTTGCATTTAATTGTTATCTGCTCTTAGTTAACATGCTACTATAAAAGTGAAGTAATTAAAAAAATTCAATCCATTCCCCAAAAACTTTCAAGAACATTTGTTAAAATTATTTCCCATCTCTCTCTCTCTTTCTCTTTTCAGTGTAACGCTCCATATTTGTTAAAAAAAAAGAATAAGACAAAATTCAATATAAATTTTTTGCTTTTCCTTTAAATGAAGATCATGTTTAACTTTATTAAATTACTGTAGTTTTAATTTCTATAATTAAACATATTCTAATGTATAGCAAAAAAAACATAAAATTTAGTTACAATAAAGATAAAGCAAAAAAAGTTTTTTTTTATAAATATGCTGTGTCTGAATAAATATTATATACTGATCATAATTATTAAAAAAAAATACACTTTACCGAACAAAAAAAAACCTAAATAGAGATACAAATTAACATCAGACATTAAAAAAATAAAATATGTTTAAGAAAAATTAACATAAAGAAATATTACATGAGAAATATATAAATTTTTGATCATTTTCTATCTTCAGTAAAGTGCTAGGCACTTTTTACAATATTTTATTGATTTAGATTTTTTGTTATTGATTTTTGATTTTCAAGAAGCTCCTTAAAATACAATTTAGTTTTAAAAATTATATTAAGGCTTTGCCGTTTTATAATTTACGATGTACACTTTCTTAAAAACGTTCGTCAATTATATATATAATACATATATATTGTATATACTTATACAACTGATAAAATTTTATGTTAAATACAATGATAACATTATTAATAAAATAAACTTTATTTTTACAAAAAAAAAAAAAAAAATATGAATGATTTTTTTTTTAGCAGCACAAGTTTTCAATATGTATTGTTTAATTTTTATTTTTTAACTTTTGTTCTTAAGTAATAAGAAACCAACTCCATCATTCGCCTTAACAAACATATAAAATCATTTTAGGATTTGTTTTAAACATCCCATATCCTTCAGTTCTCTATACGAGCATTATATATAGACATGCTTATTCAAACTCTATATCTAAGAGTATGTTTATAAATTTAATAAAATATCATTGTCAGTGATAGTTTTCTTTATGTTTCAATAAATGATTTTTCTTTTCCAATACACAGATGTTTCATAGTATGAGTAATTTAGCAAATGTATGAAACTGAAATCAGGTTTGTTGCAAACTATCTGGAGTTGGTATTGCAGATGGTACTGTGACATTTGAATCTTCTGTAGTAGTATTCTTATTAGTTTTAGTATTAGTAGAGCAATCTCTATCATTATTGTTATTATTATTAGTAGCACATTGATTCGCATCACTATTGTTATTGATATTATTGTTGGTAGATGATGAACAACTAGCATCGGCAAAAATTAAATTTTTCAAATTGGTTATAATTTGCACCTCATCGTATTTCTTGTCAGCCTCCTCAGCAAGGAAACGAGCTTCCTTCAATTGATTCTCAAGAGCGTCCATGCGTTCTTCATCGGCGAGGGCGCGGTTCTCGAGGATCTTGCGAGCACTGTTGTTTTTCGTGTACCGTAGATCAATATTTCGTTTTTAATTGCCCATAGAAGACATCCAAGAATAATAGCGGAGTATATTGCAATAGTAAAACCATTGATGATGTGTCATTCATCGTCCACAAGACATGACGTATAACATTTTACGCAGGATAGAACGACAGACACATAGACACATATGGAGACACATACAAAACGAACATTGACAAAAAAATTAATTGAAGGCGGTGCGCAACAGCATTCATTCATTCATTTATATTCGGTGGTGGTAAAAAGTTGCCATTCATGGTTGAATATGTATGTAGTAGCGTAGTAAAGTTTAGCATCCAAAAATGTTGATGGTGTTTAGGTAAAATATCATTTTTTTTTTTTTTGGGAAAACAGAAAAATTTTTCAAAGTTTTAAACTAAAATTGTAAGCCATTTTCTCTAAAAAAAACTTATATAGGCCTCTTAAAGCATTAAATATTCCTGACAAAGTTAAAGTCGGTCCAGCCAGATTATACGGTAACCTGTTACATCACGCATATAAGATTTCTATTATAATCGTTCTTGTACAAAAGTACACAATAATTTAAGAAATAATTTCATTAAAAATGTATAAACATTTAATAACGACAGGTCGAAAATGTTCCGAATTTATATTATTTAACAGAGAGGAAAGGAGGGTTAGTATCAGTTTTGTAAACTGAAACTAACTATTAATAGAATAGATTAAAAGTTATCAAAATAGAAATAAATCAAATTGTAATTATTTTACATCGGGTTTTTCACATTTTGTTTCGGACAAATGCAAAAAGCAACAATAACTGGAGTATGGTTAAAATATATTGCTTTCTGAGTTAAATATTGACAATAAATAGATCAATATTTTAGATACAAATACACACAACATATGTTTATGTAGAATATTAAATGTTCATCAACAATTTTAAACTTTATATGCTTTAAGAGTCTATATAAATATACTACAGCGTTTTCATTTCTCAAACATACAATTAATTATTAAAAATATTATATAATTTAGAAATACTTAAACTAAAAGGTGATTTTCTTAATCAGACATAAATTTTAGGTGTGCAACAATCTCATCAAAAAAAAAATAATAAAAATAATAATAATAACAATTGTTGTCTTTGCAAACATATTAAGTTTTTAAAAGGTATCATTTGGCAGTTCTAAATTATCACTAATATAGCAGTAAGGATGGAAACAAGGAATTCATTATCATTTACTAATAAACCACTAAGTGGAAAATATTTTGTTTAACATTCCCAAGGAACACATACAAAAACTTATTTAAAATAGTTTTTATTTTCTAATAATAATTGTTGCATGCCTAATACGTATTATAAATACATTATATAAACTTATAAATTAAACTTATGATTACGAATAAAAACTCCAGTTTTCATTATGTTACTGGATAATGAAAACAGGATTTTTTTATTTAACAGAATACATACATTAATATTTAAATACAATATTTTTATTATATTAAAATTATATCCACTTTATGGAGCATATATAAAGTGGTTTTACCTTGTTGAATTACACAAGAAAAGAGAGCATTACCCGGTATGAAGTACCTAACCTCAATTTAGTTAAGATATTAAAAGTAAATAAACATTGGCCCTAAAACCCTAATGCCCTATTGATTGAAAGAAAATTTATTTGTTTTTCAAATTATACCTCTTCGTATTTCTTATCGGCTTCTTCGGCAATTAATTTAGCCTGAGATAATTGGGCTTCCAAAACGGCTACTCTGTCATCTTCCATATTTGTACGATTCTCAAGAGCCTTTCGTATCCTAATTCATTCGATTATATTTTTGTATAAAAATCATTTCTTAATAAAGATTTACGTTTGTATAAAAAAAATAAACCGAAAAATAACCCTTCACCATATAACCTTAGATTTAAACTTAATAGAACATTTTTTAAAGTTCTCTTTTAAAATAAAAAATTATATTAAATAAAATAATAATAAAAATATATTTCAATACAATTCGCATTGAAATGGAATACTAACCGTTCACTTTCATCAGCAGCTTGGGAAGCTTCAGAGAGCTTAGCTGTGGCGGAACCCAAACGTTCCTCTGAACGTTCCAAGTCTTCTTCGAGCAATTGAATGCGACGGTTCAAAGCAGCAACCTCTGATTCAGCCTAAAATTTTTATAAATAGTTCAAAGTAAAATAAATACATTGTTTTACTTTATAACTTATACTCTAACTTAAATGTTATCTTAGCGATTATGGTAAAACCTTAATACATAATAAACTCAAATATATGCTCCAAAAAATTATTATTTTAATGAAAATATACACATAATGTTTTTTGAAACCTAATGGAAGCCCAATTGTTAAAAATACTAAAATCAAAACGTATTATGGGTTTAAAAATGCTCTCTTTTTTACGATCCTTGTGTATTTAATGAAATTCTTTTCGAATTGTCATCCATCAATTGATTCGTACGATCAAAAAGCTGAAAGGAAAAAATTGTAGGAAGAAAACTATGCTTTTGATTTTCTTCTAGACAACCAAACAAAAAAATACGCAAACATTTCGTTACTGTAGAACTCTTTAAGATATAATTCGCTATAAGGCTATACTATTATACTGACATCACATGTAATACAATAACATTTCGTTTCAATTCACTTATTTAATGCTATGGGTACAAATTTCTTTCAATCTTCCAGATTTATTCCCTAAATCTTAGTCATCTTGGTATTATCAATAAAAGTATGTATTTTCTTTTATCATTACAAATTTCTATAAAAACCAAAAGATATTAAAAGGTCCGTGTTTAAAACACTGGCACACAAAATTACGTCATCATTATTAACAAGCTGGGGTAGCAAAATGAGTGTAGTGTTATTTTGTGTGAGTATTAATAAACGCCGCTTTAGTTTGTTCGCTCACTCAAAGCATAAAAATTTGTATAATTTTTATTTTTTTTTTTTTTTGAAAAACAAAAAAGTCAATGACAAAAAGGGAGTGAAGTGTATTTTTTCAATAGATACAATGGAACAACAACACTAATGTTGCCATGGGGTAAATTTGGGACTTAAATATTCAGTTACTTCTAAAAAATTATTACACATACAAGCTTACTTGTATACCAAAACATAACCACCTAAAAAGTCTGATTTTTTTAAGCAAATATTTAAGAAAACTTTTTTCAACATGTCTGATGTTTTTTGTTGGTGTATTTAAGATGATAAAAACCAATTTTGGTCTTCAAGCTTTGTTGATTTTTTTTTTTTTTTTGGTATTGAGAATGAAGATGAAAAGCAACAGTGCGGTCTGGTCTCTTTTGGTTATTAATAATAAATTATATGAGAGCCGTATTAGAAGATAGAGGTGTTTAACTGTATATTGTACAATATATCTTAAATGTACATATGTATTTATAGAGCACTCTTATTATTATTAGAGTGCTATAAATGAAAAATACAGAATTAATTCGAAATTAACCGAAATTAACCTAACGTTTCAGTCTAAAAAAAGTAATGGAAACATAATATGAAAATTCTCAGAAAACTAGATCTTCCAAACATACGTGCATATATATACACTATTTATCAATTATGTAATGTGGATAGCATCTACTGAAGAACAAATTCAGTGTTTTGTATACTTGAAATCCTCTGAATATTACTAGTAGAACAATTTTTTCTACTATTTGAAAATTTTCTTATTTGAAACAATAAGAATTACTAAAAATAAGGTTACTAAAATAAGGTAATGTTTCGATCAATTTAAAAATAAAATAGAAGTTTCGAGTAAGGTTGATGGTGTAACACCCATTGATTAATCACATTTGGAACCAAATAAAATAAAACAAAACATACATATTTAAAACACACATGTATGTTTTATTCTCTGTTCAATATTTTCACTCATTTTATTAGCATATCTTTAAAAAAAGGTAGCAATAAATTCTTTTAGCATATTAGTTAATTCATCTTTTAAATACAAGTTTGGCAGATATCCGTGTGACAACTTAAAGCGCAGCCAAATGTAAACAAACAGAACAATATTCCTAGTGACACAATGCGGTTGCTAACTTCACACAAACAATTGTAAATAAATAGAACACATGTGACTATGAAAAGTGAAAATAAAAAAGATCAATTTACGAATTTATATTACAAAATTTCAATTAATTGTTAAAAAATTAAAAACTGAAAAAAAAAAACAAATATTTGTATCCAAATAAAATGTGACAGAGGGAAATAAGCTCTAATTATAGCAAAATTAAACAAATACACTCATCATTTTACATACATGTATGAATAGGGAGAAAATGTAGAACACAGTGAAATGGAAAAATAGTAACGTTGAACTTTTTTTTACATATTTTATCATGACACACACAAACATGGTTCGGTTGGTTTAATGTTTCCCATCTACAATACATAGACGATAATAAATGAAGAATAAACAAATAGCCGTATAAGGTAAAGAATTCATTTTACTTTTTTCTTGGTTTTTTTTTTTTTGAATGAGCTGGCTGACGGCACTGGTCAGATATATTGTTTGTAACACATACACGCTCAATACAAAATATCTTGTGAATTGAAAAACACCCCCAACAACAATAATAACCTATCGTTAACAGAATAGTAAGTAAAGGAAAAAAGGAAACTAAAATTGTACTACTAAGGAGAAAAAGATTTACTATTAAACAAAAAAAAAAGTAGGCAACAATTTACATATTTTTTATGCAGTTTTCATATTCCTAGAAAAATACTCTTTCCAAACATAAAAATAACAGAAGAGTATTTATTTTTTGAAACTCTCTTGAGTACATTTTGCTTTTCTTTCATATAGGTATACACTAGTTGCCCTTGTCTCTCTCTTTGGTATAACCCTATGTGAGGCTTTTTCACAAAATTGCTTGTAAATTTGCTGAAAAAGTTCTAGGTATAAAAAAAAACTTTTGAAGTGCATATTTTCTTGGAAAATAATTTTTTGGAGCTCCTTAATCAAAAAAAAATGCAATGGAAAGCACTTACTTCTTCACGTCTTACAACCTCTAGTTGCAAACGTTTGTGATATTCCTCGCATTCGTCTTTATATTTTTCCATTTCTTCTTTGGTCTGACGCATTTTTTTCTTGAGCACATCCAAAAGAGTGCCTTGTGGAATGTTGGTGGTCATTTTTGTTTCGTTTAATTTATTAAATTAAATATTCAAATATGAACAATGCAGGGTTTTAGCACTTGTTGTTTGCCTTTCGTAAACAAGAAGTAATTTCTTTTATTTCTTTTTAAAGCACCTTTTTTGTGTTGTTTCTTCTTTCTTTTTATTAATTTTTCTTTATAAAGAACTAAATGAGTGCGAACAGTGTTAAAGAAAAACAAACGAGACAACGAAGAAACGTTTGATAAAAAAACGACCACCGGTTTTTCTGCTTCTTCTTTTTTACTTTTCTTTTAAATTTTTCTTTATCTTTTTTCACGAGTGGCTTTTGATTTCACGTTATCTTCTGATTTTTTTACTTTAATAACAAGTTTACACTTCGAATTTTTTTTTACCAATGGAATGGGAATTTATATTATTTAAAATAATAATTACTTTTTATATAAAATATATTTTGTAAAATGCCAACAACATAAACTCTCCACACACAAAACGAAGCTTACGTCTCGAACTTTTCGCAGCGAATGAGCTCATTTACTGAATTTTTTGAGTGGTGACAAACGATTACGTTGACAAAATAACTTATATCGGCTTTTCAATTGTTAAAAGCGAGAGAGAAAGAGCACAACATCATCCATATCTTATGTATGTTTAATTGTGTGTGCGTGAGCGAATGTGAGATGAATTTACAACAAAAAGCCTCGCCTAGATTTCTTACGCTCATTGTGTTTTCATTTCACTAGTAGCCGCTTAATACCATATAAGAGAGACAAAGACAATTGTATACGCATATTGGTTATTATTATGTTATACAAAAGCATGCATTAACATTTCTTAATGCCGCTTAAAGCAGTTGCTTTAAATGTAAGTTTTTACATATTTTAACAAATACAAAATGTATTAAGTTATAATAATGTTAAATAAAAAATTGCTTTTTTTATTAAAAGAAAAATACTATTAAATTTTGTTTTAAAGTTCAAGTTGAAAAAAAAAACTAATTGGAATTTCAAATAGAAAGAGAACAAAGTAAGTAAAGAGCATAAAGAGAAAAGCAAATTGAGATGAAATTTCAACCAGACTATCAACATAAATATTTTAAATCGCTGAAATAAACAAAATCTGACGTTTTTTTTTGGGGCTTTTTTGTACCTTAATTTATTACAAATGTGATTAATTTCAACATGTTTTGTTATTTTCCAAATAAAATTATTCGAAAGAAATTTTAAACTAAAGCTTGGGGTATGACCCATCGATAATTAGAATTACAATTCGACATTTGAATTCAGCGATAAAATTTTTGATGTAAAGTTTCAAAGTGAATAAACGTTATTTAATTTGGAAAAACTCTAACTAAATATCAATGAATTGTAAATACACTGGCAAAAATACATTAAAAACAACTCATATTCGTAGAAAACGATTAAAACAAATATTTAGCTTTAAAAAACATTTAATCTTTGGCGTAACATGAATCATTGCCTAAAAAGGAATTGAGTCGCACATAAAGTTACCCTAATTTAGAAAAGTTAAAAACTTTTTAGATATTATACCTATGTGTTATAAAATTTGTTTGCTTTGTGGAAAAATTCGTAGTTTATATATAAAAATTAATGCCCTTCACCTTTGAGATATTGCCAAAAGAAATATAAGTACTGTTATCGTATTTAAAATGCAATAAATGTGATCGTATCGTATTTGGCAATATTTTTTTTTAATAAATCTTATCACATTTTAAGGAATGAATGAATAATGAACAGGTAAAGAGGAAAGACGTATATAAGTGACTAACGAATATTATAAAAAAAGACTGACGTTGCTAGTAAGAAAGAAAAAACAAAGAAAATATTTAAACAATTAAAAAATAACCGTTTTAAAATTTCAAAACAATTCAACCAAATATAGATATTCTTTGCCTGTAATTTAATTAATAAAAAAAACTTGTATTTATGTAATGCTTACAAAAAACAAATATAGTTTCTATTAAAATTCACCAACTTGGCTCTAAAATTTAAAAATTAAAACTATAAACAGTTTTCTTTCCATTTTCTAAAGACTTTTGAAAATTATGGATTAAAAAAATACAGTAAAACATAAATGCAATTAATTACACTTGACTGGCAATGAAAAGAAATTAAAAGTAAATTCCTCATATGTATTGTTATGGAACTACAAATTGAAGCTAAAAAAAGTAAACATTCACAGCAAAATCATACACACCATTTGGAATTAACAATAAATATAAGTAAATTGCAACAAATATGGTTACAAACGTCATTAGGAAGGTCGTTGACAAAACAATTTATGTTTTGCTAGTGACATAGAAAAGTAAAAAAAAGAATCAAAACGTAAACACGTTTTTTATTTTTTGTAAGAATATTAATATGGCAGAGATCCATTTGTAATTGGCTTGTAGCCATAAAAGGATATAAATAATAAATGATTTTTTAATGATTTTGAATTATTCAAATCGAATTAATGTATATATGTATATATACTAGAATATATTTTTAACTAAATTTGGCTTAAAAAATTATGGTCAAGTAAGAGATGTTCCAGTATTATCAATTTAGTTTAGATCAGTTTATTAAAATTTACTAAAAATTTTAATATAAATTGCAAATGAAATTAGAGATTTCGAGGTATTTAATTTAAATTTTGATTAAAAATTACATATTTTTAAAAGGAATTCAATTAAACTTCCACTATTAGGTTAGTCAACTTGTTTGCTATTGAACTGTTTTTCGTACACAATACACATAGTATAAGCGTCTATTATATGTCTTAATATAGATTATTAAAAAGAAAATTAACGGCAAAAATTGCGTAATTGCTTGAATAATAATACACGAAAAAGTGTGCAAGCATACAATTTTATTTTTTATGCAATCGTCTCGTAAAAGTTTGAACAAAAACGAGGAAGAAAAATTTTAGGGATACAAGAGCATAGACTTCATAGACTTGAGACGTATACATAAAAAAAAAACTATAAAAGTAATTGTTAAATAGAAAATAAACATAAGAAGGTCGTTTGTAAAAATCTTTGGAGCGTAGATTGAACATTGTTTGTAGATGAGATGTAAACGCAAGTGTTTATGTGGTATTGAAAATATGGAAAGTAACTACAATTGATTTGTATCTTATAAAGAATGTATAAAGAAAAGAGAATATTTTGTTTATATTCTATCTGCTTTGCAATAAAGTTGTATATAGTATACATCGCTTACAAGTGTGACAAAAGAATGTAGCAAAAAATAAAAAAAAACTATTCATATATAATATATTTGTATACATACATCTACAAATAAAGTGGGTCATTGTACAAATAATAAATGTGGAAAGAAATAAACGAGTTGAAAAAAAGAAATGGGTATTTATAAATATATTATATTAGGAAGAGAAAAAAAAAACTGCTGCTATACGAATAATAATAATAAGAAACTAACCAAGACTAAAAATGTTAAGAAACTTAGAGAAAGAAATTCAACGAAAGCAGTTATTTCATATAAAAATTATAATTTTCTTTTGTGTTGTATTTTACCTCCATAGATTATTAAATTGAATATGTATGTAGTTATCTTTGTTTTGTTTTATGAAAAAAGCAAAAAAAAAAACGTCTAAAAAAACAATGAAAAGAATAATGTTATTGCTTTACCGGCAAATTGCTTATACAAATTTATAACACATAAACAAAAGTTTCTTCTTTTTTTTAGAAATACAATCATATAAATGTCTACATACATATTATTTCAAGAGTACTGAGCAAATTGGAGAATATATAGAGCAAATAAAATGAAAATTCTTTTGAACACTACGTAATCATTTGCAAAAATAGTTCGTTAAAAAATGTAAAGGGAAGAAAGCCGTTTAAGGCATAATAATTAGTCTTAAATATTCACATATACATGCATATGCATATGTGTATTAAACAATTGACTGATTTTTGTATGACTTATGTTAGCTTATAAACTTCAACATGTCGGCGTTAAATTTAAGTATTTTAATTACGTTTTTTTGTTTTAAGAAAAATATTTGAAACTGTATGAAACTAACGAATCAATACAGACTACTTAATTTTATGTTGGAAACGATTAAAAACATGAACTGCTAAACGAAAAATTCTACAAATCACCACATAAGTGGCTTTTATATAGCAGAATGTAATCATCAATTTAAATTATTATTTTCGCACATTCAAAATATGAATGTGAAAACAAATAATAACTTGACATTGAGTTGCTGTTTTTGTTTTATCTCTTGCTTTGTTTAAAATATCAGTATTTATAGCCATAGATATGTTTGATGGAATAAAATCCTAAATTGTAGCAAAATGTTTGCATAGTTTTTGGTTATCTTTTAAAGTCTACAGACCTAAAATATTGTAAAGCATAGTTTTCAAGTTATTATTAAAGTATGTTAACAGGAATCCAAAATTTATATTTTGTTTAAAACGCTAATATTATATTATTTCTTAATTATCAGTAATAGTATTTAATTAAATTGTTAACTTTAATTCCAAATTGTTTACGTAGTTTATTATATATTTCATTTAAGATTTTAAACTGTTAAACAAATTTGTTTTAAATAAATTTAAAAAAAATTAAAATTGTTATTAAGTCTTAAAATCACTTATTTAAATAGAAAAATTTTGAAACCGCATTGGTAAATTTTTAAATACAACATAACACAATTGAAAATGAAATGGAAAATCACAAGTATTATTAATCTCTAATGTTTTCGTACAATTTCCATAAAATTTAGTTTAAAGTTGTATGAAAAACGTTAAAGTTAAGTATGTATTTTCTATATATTTTCTCTTTCAAAAACAAGCAATTTGTTTCTAATCCATATTCAGAACTGAAATAAATTCTTCAAAGAATAGAAAAAACTTCAGACTTTTGTTCTCGTTATAAATATAGTGCTGATGTACATATCCATATGCAAATGATTGGTTTTCATACTAACATTAAGTAAATGTAAAAATTATTTTAAAATATTAGTGATTTTAAGTTAATATTAAATGCGTTTTAAACAAAATAAAATTTGGAAAAAAAATATTTAATTTACCCTCTTTAATTGTGTATTCATGATGTTATGCAGTTCATTACGTATTATATTGAATTTCATCATTGTATCGGAGGAAAATATGGAACGACCAAAGGCAAGACCAGGATAATCGGCACAGCGATTTTTATTACGCCTTGCCTCACGTTCGGCCACAATTTCAGCAGCCTCACTAGTACACCTCAATTTAGCCCATTCAGCTGATTGAACATCATCATCATCAATTGCAATACCTTCATCGGTGGCAGCGGAGGCGGCATCATTTAGAGTATCGGAGGATTCTAGACAGGCGGAAGAACGTTTTGTTTTATCCTTTTTAGATTTTTTGGTTTTCTTATCTTTCTCTTTGCTAACATCTGATGATGATTTATCAGATTTATCACGTTTTGATTTGGACTTTTTCTCCTTTGCTGGCTGCTGTTGTGAGCTTAAGCCAGCTGAGGTAGGTGTTTGAGCTGAAACTACTCCTTCGTCCAACATACTACTGTCATCGGTAGGCGTAGGACTATTGCTACCCATAGAGGTTGTTACCGATTCGGTTAAAGGCAAGTTTAAAGAGGCTTTAATACGTTGAGCTGTTATAGGATCGTCTTCTGGTTCGTCTGTATAATGATGAGTATACGATTCATCCACACCATCCACATCTAGATTAATGGAATCATTTTGTGTAGAAGCTGGTGTTGAATTGGCGGAAGATTCTTCCGTTTTATATAAAGCGGCCAATATTTCTTGGACATTTGGTGGAACATTAGGCCGCCGTGTACCTGAAAAACGGGGATGATGTTGATGGCCACGTCTCTTGAGAGAGGACGGCACCAATGATGAACTGCAAGATGACGAGACCGAGGATGTTAAACTGGCATTACTAATTGTAGATTGATTATCATCATTTTGTGAAGCCAGCTGAGTATTTAGGGCAGTGCCTGCTGCTTTTAAGGAGGAGGAGGACATAATGTCACTCCAGCTCCAATCACATTCACTTAAAGAATCTGGCTCTTCTTCACCAAAGGAAGAATTATTTTCCGAATTATGCTCTCTATTTACGGAATCGTACCAAGCCTTTAGAGCAGCATTATCATCTTCATCACAGTAGTACAATAGCTTATCTAGCAAATCAAGTTGCTCCTCTATTGAACACCAACGCGATGATATTACCGACTCTTGATCTGGCAATTTTTTTTTATTCAATTGTTTTCTTTGTTGTTCTTTAGTAAGTGACGAATTTGTTTGCTTTTGTTTACTTTGCTTCGTAGGTACTTTCAATTTACTTTGTTTCACAAGTTTTTTATTTAAATTTGTATTATTTAATTGTAAAGAATTTTTATTAATACCACTGCTAAGTTTTAACTTTTTGTGTGTTTTCTTTAATGCAGAGGAGGAGGTTGACGACGACGACAGCGACGATGATGATGACGGAAAGCAGCTGTTTTTTTGACACTTCGTTTGTTTTTGTAGCTGCTGTTTATCACAACCACCACTCGTTAATAGATGGCGGTGTGCTCTTTTAATTTGACGTATTTCTTGCTGATTCGAGCGCTTTCTCCGTACTTGTTGCTGTATTGCTTTAGTATTGCCAACTGACATTAAGCATAATGCAGATGGTTTTCTCAATTGAGTTTGGCTATTCTCTTTTTGTGGCTGTTTCGTCTTATTCAGTGTTGCCACCCCTTTATCTTTGTTATTTACCGCTAATTTTTGGGGTGTCGTCGTTTTTTGGTTATTGGGAGTGTTTATATTTGTTTTATTATTAGTCAATATGTCTTTTTTGTTATTAAATGTTTGTTTGTGTTTTATTTTACCTTTTGACACAACATGCCATTTATCATAGAAATTATTCCTTTTTGTTTCAAGTAATATTTTGTCCAACATATTAAAACTATGTTTATTTTTTTGTTATATTTTTTTCTTAGTGCATAAAAAGAAACTAAAATTTACTTTTTCTTTTTGAAAAACAAATTTAACACATTTTTTTTTATTTGTTTCTTCAAAAGCTAATTTTCTTTGTAGTTGTGAAATTTAACAGCAATGTCAAGTTTTTGGCAATTATTCAATATATATTTTTAAAAAATTCTTAATCGATTGAATAAATAGATTTTCTAGTTTTTTCTAGTTCATGCTACTTAATTAAAAGTATTTAAATAACTTTTTAGAAAATATGAATTTTATGTTTGTTTGTTTTTTGAAAACTATATTAAAAATTCGTTAATGGAACAACTTTACTGATGACTTAATTAATAATTGCAATTGACCTCTATACTAGAATCTTTTAAAAATTGTTCAACTCAAATACTTTAATTTTAATAAAAATTAAGTTTTTAAGTGATGATCGTTGCTAATATATGTATAAAAACTTGTTGTTTTATTTGAATGAAAAATAAAACTAAGTTTTTTTTTAAATTCGTAGTTTCTTTTTTTAAAATTAACTATTTAGCTCATCATCTAACACGCTGTGATTTTTTTTCGTCTGTGTATAATAATTTCTTTTTAAAATATATTTTTCTTTTTTTTGCACACTTTTCACTTTTTGTTTGAGTTTATAACAATATTTTAATGGTTTTTTATGTATGTTATTACAACATAGCGTAAAAAGTTTAATTATTAAAATGTTGCTTGGCTTTCCGGCTTGTTTGTAATTTTGTATACATGTATGACATACAGACAGACAGACGGACGGACAGACTGACAATTAAACAGTCAGTTATACATCATCATTCTCTTTTATAAGAAATTATTTTATTTAATTTTAATTATTTTTAATACTATTAATTGTTGTTTAATTTTTATTTTATTTATTAAAATATTATTATTGATTTATAGAAATAATTTATTAATATTTAAAGTACTGAAGGGTTTAAAAGTTTAACAAACTTGTTGCGGCATTAGCTTTGTATTTTAGTTATAGTATTATAATGATGATTATATGCTCTGTGTATACGCTGCGCTGCCTTGTTGAGTTTTAAATGTGGTATATATGATTTTTTATATTTACAGCCATTCAACAATGTGCTCCCCCAAAAAACAAAAAAAGAAAAAAATATTTTGACCGTCTAAACTATTAAACGTTGCCGTATTCTTTTACTTAAGTTAACCATGACACTCTTTGTAGTGCGTTAGAAAGAGTAAACTGAAAAAAAGAAAGAAATGCTCCCCAAAAACCAACAAACACAAGCACACAATCTTCTCTCTTGCGTTTGGCTATAGCTAAATACAATTTCTTCGTAAGTGCGCTCTAATTACCGATCTTCACACAACCATTCATTATACAACCCACACATTTGATTTTTTTATTTTATTTTATTTTTTGCTTCCATTTTTCGCTCACTCTCTGTTCTTTCAAATAAACAAAAAAAAAAAAAAACAAAAAACTCTCGCTAGATTTTGGGGTGTTGTTCAAATTGTGAAAAATATTGAATAAAAATCTCCGGAAAATTTTTGAATTCCTAAATATTTTTCTGTATATGAAAAATCATTATTACTCATGAACACGTAATATTTATTTCTGGAATGTATATACATGGAGTGTATATAGAGAAAGAACTAATTTATATTAAATTCTTTTAAGGGTAGAGTATTTTTTAACATAAAATAGGAAAAAAACGAACTCTACCTTGTTTATTTTTTTTTTAAATTAAAAAAAATAGTATGATTAATATTTCTTGATATAAAAATTTGATTTTTTTTAAATTCCATGTCATGATGATTAACTAATAAGTCAGATTGATTCTACAAAATTAACCTTGATCATTAATTTTGTATAACGAATGCAATTTTCCCTTAATTTTTTTCTTTTGCTTTTGGATTGGATCCAATATTTGTGAATACTTCAAATCATTAGTCAGTGAAAAACTGACCGTTTTTCATATTATATAAATATGTATTTGAAACGCATGCTCGTTCCTCCAATTCATGTACAACAACGCATTTTTTATAACGACTTTAAACTTTGCCGCGATTGTTATTGTTTTAGGTTATTTGATATATTTGAACTCTGGGCTATATGCAGTGTTTGCCTATGGCTACATAAAAAGCAGACGCAGACAAATTCGTAATATAAAACAAAGAACAAAAAAGAAAACCATATAAGAAATGAGCAAAATATTTGATTGTTTTTTTGTGAGTGTAAAAATAAATTTGAATTCTGTATTGGTTGGCAACGCGCACGAGGAGGACAGGTGATTTTAAGAGCTACCAAATTTATATAAAGAAATTGACTCAAATACCGTTACTAAGTAAACAACTAAAAAAAGAGATTTGCAATAGAGAAAAATTTATAATGGAAAATGTAAAGGTGTTGCCATAAGCTTAAAAAATCAAATATGTTTATGGTGTAGATTAAGTAGTATAATATTTATGTGTATAACAAAGGACTTCACTTGTTTGTATATATTTTCTTTTAAATTTAAAACTATTAAATGTAAACAAATGCATATATTTGAGTCTATACTAAAACTTATCAACTAAAACTAAACACCGCATAGGTGTTAAAATATATTGTGGTATTTAATATCGTGTGTTAAACTATAAATAGTATATTCTAAGTGTACATATATTAATAAATAGTTTAAACACATACTTTTCAATCAACAGGAAAATATATTTAAATAAACGATGTCTATTTTAAAAATATTTTCCTTTGTTTTTTATTTTTTCTTTTATAAAGGATATCTTATTTAACTAACTACAATATATTTTTAAATAATAGGATAGAAACTTACATTTTGCAAAGCCTTATTCTTTTCTTCCAATTTGCCGGTAACCAAAGTCAAAGCTTCTTGTGTTTGATCCAATTCGTTTTCAACAGTTTGGATCTTCTTTTGCAATTGGCGAGCTTCTTCTTCGGCCTATTCATGAAATTTAAAAGAAAAGATTTTTATAAATTTCAAATATTGTATTAAATTTTCATTAATATTTTTATATTAAAAACTTTAATATTTGGTTTTGTTTATTTATACCTTTTCGGCACGAGTGTTAGCATCGCGTGCTTCTTGTTCGCAAGTAGCAGCACGTTCCAAAGCTGCGTCCTTGTCGATTTTCATCGCTTGCATCTTCTTCTTGATGGCATCCATGGCTGTAGATTTTTTTTGTGTTTACTCGAGAAGAAACTAAAAAAAAATGTAGAAAAATCAATGTAAACATTAAAATATAATTCGTGTGTAAAACATCTTATAACTTTTCATTTTGGATTCATTAGAGAATGAAGTAATTAGTGGCAATTGTGTTATTTTTTAATAAAGATTTGATAATATCTTAAGAAAGATAGTGAAATGAATTAAATTAACGGGTTTTGATTTTGCAATTATTTTGACTGTTTGTTAAATAGATTACTAAAAAACCAGGTCATGTTTATTGGATATTTAAGAATATTTAACAATTTCATCTGTTTTATATTGAAAATGTGTTTATAGTAACTTTAAACAACTATACGCTCGATTAATTTCTTTGACATTACAAATTATAGCTTAAAGACATTTAATATTTTATTTTACCATATAAGAGCCACAAGAGTTTTTGTATAAGTAACATAAAATACTATCAATCAAAATATATAAATAGTTTGTGCTTAAGCCTAAATCAAGAAAATGAACAAAATTTAAGCTTGAGTTTTATATAAACACATACACTCCATAAACATAAATTTCACCTTGTTGCAAGAAAAAAATGCAATTTTTGTAAGAATAACAACAAAAACAAGCTGAAAAATGTGCAAGTTAAATACCGAAAATATGTTTATGAATCAAAACTTTGGAATTTTTTTATACAGCTATAGGAGGTCATATTTATGTATACATTCATTGTATGTACCTATATAAATTATATAGTGAGAAAGCAAGCTCTAACAGAAGGTTATATTCAAATATAGTTCCTATTGATTATTATTTCTTAATATTAATGGGCTTCTTTCGATATTGTTATGATTAATATGTCTTATATAATACAGTTTTTAATTTAATTCTTATTTACATTAATCAGGTCATTAGAACATCAAACTTAAAGTACTGTAAAGGTCATATAACCCAACTATAGTTTAATCACAGAACGTTAAAGTGATGCCATTTATTTACAAAAATTTCAAAACGGAAAACTAAAGTTTATTATAAATTTAAGCCGGTTTAAAAATTCGCTTTATTTTTTTATAGTTTTTGATTTTAGGATTTTTGTAATAGATTATGAAACAGCAATAGCAAGATTTTGTCAATCTGTGACATCAATATAGAACAACAGCAACAGATCAGCTGTACCGAGTAAGTGTGAACATTAGCATATCCCGATATTGAAACTATTTAAAGAGTTTTTAACATTTTTATCTAAAGCTACCAATTGGAATTGATTTTGTAATAGATTGAGAAAAAACTAAAGTAATAAAATGCGTGAAACTAAAATAAAAGCGATAGAATGATTTCTGGAATCTTGTACAAAAAATGCGAAATACATGCCGTTTCTACTAGGGATAATATGAAATTCTATAAAGATTTTTTGACAGTTTGTTTAAGAATATTATGACAGAGTAATTCATTGATTTCTATACTTTTTCGAATACGGAATTTATCAAGGCAATTGCCGAAATGATCATTTTTATATTACAGTGTAAAGGAATAATAATTAGAAAATTTTGTATATTTAATGAATTATTTGTTAAGGGTTAAATCGCAAAAAATTTCTTAAACGTAGTAAAAATCAGACATTTAAAGTCAAATTAACATAAATTTAAAGCGATAGATAAAGATTTTTTTCATCGCTTAAAAACATGTTTTAATCATAACAGTCGACCTAACTCACAGATTTCGCATCAAATATATACTTAATAAAATATTCAATGACAGGCCAAGTAAGAAAAAAAAAACTTAAGCTAAGCTCAGCAAAATTATGGCGTTAAAAAACAAACAAAAAAAAATTGAATATGCACTTGATGAATTATTTTAAAATTGCCGTTCTAAGAAGAGAATGACGGGATAAGGCTTAACCCATTTGTAAATAAAAAATTGGATTTCTGTCTTGAACTGATTTTAAAATAAACATTCCAAGAATTAAAACCGGAAAAGTAAGAAATTAATGAAATTTACAAATTCAAAGAAAAAAAAAACTAGTGGGTCACTATTAGGGTTAACAAGTGAGTTAAAAATATTCAAAGGGGCTATTGGCTTTTTAAACTTATTGTCAGTCAAAAAACGCATTATTTATTTTACATATGTATATACATATGTGTATTTTTTGGCATGTTTTATATACATATTTATGTGTATATTGAAATGTTTTCTTTTTTATTTTTTTTTGCTTGAATTGTAATTTTGATTTTAACAAATTTAATTCCAATCACATACGACACCATATGTATAATAGTGATTCAATTTTAATTTCGATATGAGAAGGTTGATTTTTTCATTCTTTTATCTCTGCTGTTTTTTAGAACAATAATGATATAAAGGGCCTATATATAACATACATATATATATACGTATATAAATTTTTTTATTAAATCATCCATGATAAAGTGTGTCAAATTCCTTTAACAACAAGTGAACTACTTTTAACACAGATTATTTCAAAAAATTTGTATTGAAATGGTTTTATTTTTGTATAATGAAACATAATATTTTATGGAATAATTTTAAGCAACAACAAAAAAAATTTTTCTTTTAATTTATTTTTTATTTGTTCTTTCATTTATTTATAGAATATTTCGTCTCCTCAACAGAAGTCGACACACACGAAGACTAGACGATTGGGGAAAATAGCTTTTCTACTCTTCTATCTTATATAATAATACATACATATAGAAGCATACATACAAGAAAACACCTTATAATACATTTCAAAAAAGAAAAATAAATTTTTAATAGTTAGATTTTATGTTGAAAATATTTGTATTCGTTCGTTTTTCGCTAAGTATCTAAAAATACAAAATTTCAAGGCATCTGTTTAGTATTATTTACGCTATTGGTTGGCTGTTGTACAAAACTTAAAAAATATATTTGAAAAAAAAAAATTCCCAACTCTTTCACACAAGCAAATGAAAATATACATGAAAGCTTTTATTCCTATATGTAAACGACATATAGAGAGTATATATATCTAGGATTTTTTATACGATATTTTGAAAAAAAAAATAATAATAAAATTGCGTAATTAATTGAAAAGCAAATATAAAAACGAAATATGTATTACAAAATACACACATTTATTCACATGCATATTTTGTATATTTTAACCTAATTTTATAAGGTGAATTATATATGTTAACATTAGCATAGCTAAAAAAATTAAAAGTGGTACAGTTGTTTCAAAAATATTTAATATTATATGGCTAAACGTATCTAAAGATCTAATAAGTATATTTAACATTTTTAATATTCCAAACCATTTTAATAAAAGTTAAGTTATTAATAAATATTTCGCAATTTTCATCACAATTTTATTCGATTTTAACTTCACTTTTTCTATTTTCTTTACACCCACTTTATTTCTCTTTCTCTCACGCTTTCTTCCTATTCTGCTCTCTATACCCGCTTCCTCATAAATTATTTCTAGGACGAACTCAATGAGTCCAATTATTTCAAGGCAATGTATGTCCTCTAACATACCGATATAATTTCACTGAGTTTTGACAATAATATGTCAAAATCATAATATAAAAAATAGTTTTTTTGGTAAGTTTATAAAAAGCGGCAAATAATTGCCATAAAACTTTTTTTAAAAAACTTTTCTAAATGAGTTCTTATTAGTCCTTAAACCTTATACTACGAATCTCACTAGATCCACTTCTGGATATATCCCAAATAAGCCTCTCTTAGATGCATATATAAAAAAGAAACAAATATATTTAAAATTTTGAAAAGGATCTGTTAGAAGTCTATTTACAACTTCATGGCCAGGATAACCAAATTTGAAATTATAAAAAATAATTACTAAACTACTTAAAGGTTCTTTAATTTCTCTTTAATCGAGAAAATAAGGAAATTTATATATGAATATATGTTAACTAATCTGTATTACTCTAATTATATTTTTTTATAAGAACTAGACATACAAAAATTTAAACACTTTGTCTCTCACTCATACTTATTACTAAACAATTGTTTAAAATTTTGAAAAAACATTTTACCAATGTTTTCCTATGTATTCGACAGTAATTTCCAGTTACACTTTTACCATGCTATTTCCATTTATAGTTAGTGTTGCCACGATTTCTAAAATTTGTAAAAGGAACCAATTTCATTTTTAATTAAATTTAAAAATTCCCAATCAAAGAAAGATGGAATTTCTTAGTAAATTTAACGTTAAACTTGTAATTTAATTAATTTCTGTTCTCTTAAGCTTGTAATCCATACATATATGGACGATGTTGTGGAAATTTTAAACTTTAAATTGTGGTTTTGTAGTCTTATAAAATTTTTTATTGTAAATGACATCAATTACCAGAAAAACTAAGAAAAACAAAAAAGGGTTTTAACCTCAATCAAACTAGTTTAAGTTCTTTAACATAATCACCTACATTTGTATTTGCAAACAGTATGAGTTACCTGTGCGGTTTTAAACTTTATAATTCAAATAAAACTATAACGACAACAAAAATATTAAACCCAAGAAATTCAATTTAATATGATAAATCCAATAACTAATTGTTTGAAAATGTTATAGTCTACGTCTAGCACTTTACAACACTTTGTTATTAAAGACAATTTTAAAACAAATCAGCACACTTAAAACCGTTATTTAGTAGTTAACAGCACTGTAAATAAAGCCTTTTATATTATTTTCGTTCTTCCGTTATGAAAAGGTTGCCACTTTTTTCAAAATTCAAAAAGCTTGAGAAATATATCCTTTTAATTGATTTTTGCTTTTTTTTATTGTATAGGTTTTTAGAATTCCTTTTGAAATTTATTATTTTGTTTATTAACTTAATTAAATTAACATAATTTTCAATTATTATTTTTTGTATTCTTTTTTTTTTTTTTTTTTTTTTTTTGATAATTTATACAATATAAAAATACTAAATATCAGAGTTATCCGCGACTTGAACGGATTGTGATGTTCAACTAAAATTTGTGTGCAAACAGTTGACTTAACTGGCTGCGATCTCAGTGCCTAAAATCTATGTGTTAGTGTATTGCCCATAAGTTGGTGTGCGTATATGTTAGTGTGTTAGTAACAACAACAACAAAAATATATCGTATATAAAATTTTGTATGAGAAACTGAAGAAAAAAAATATGTCTTATAGACTTTTTTCGTTTTTTTTTTGCTGTGTTTTTATATTCTTTTCTTTATTGAAAAACATTTTGCGCATGTGTTAAATATTTATTTGTTTTCAATCTGTTTTAGCTCTTCTTTAAATTGTTGTTGGTACATTTAGTCTTTGGCTAGGCCAACTGCTTTGCCAAACTGCAATTTGTTTTAATTTGCGAGCAGCTGTTTATAAAAAGTTCTTTTATAAATCTGGTGCTCTCTCCGGAAAACTCTTACACTCACCTTATAACCCACTAATTACAACTAACAATATTTAAACATTTGGCCACCAATTGTTTAAAATGCATTTAAAATTATTTATATTTTTTTTGTTTTTATACTCTTTATCTTTCTAAAAGAAATATTTCAAATTTCCTTTTCATCTCATCTTACCTGACATTTTCCTGCTTCTTGCCACTCATACTACTTCAGTTTGCTATAGTATTGGTAAATTTTTATTGGTATTGGTATTCATTAAAAAGTTCTCTCGATTTTGTTTAAGCAAATTCTATATCTAAAATATTTTTTGAATATTTCCCTTTATTTCAGCTTCTGATTTTGCTTCTCATCTAGTGTCCCCGTATTTTTATTTTTAATTTTTAGTTTATCGCATGAAAATATTTTATTTTGGAATCTTTCCATATGTATGTGGGCTATTTTTCTTGCAAAATACTATTGCCTCATTGTTTTTCTCAAATGTACATTTTTGTAGATTATTTAAATTATTAAAATTTTCTTTTTTTCTTTAATATAAAATTTATTTTTAAATTTCCGTTATCGATACTGAATTAAAAAAAAAATATAATATAATAAAAACAATACAAAATCGCTTCAACTTTGAAGATTATTTTTGTTTGCTTTTCAATATTTTGAATACATTAATTACTATAATTTTTTTTTTCTTAAATAATTATAATTAAGCTATTCATTGTCTAGTAAACGCATTCAGCTAATAGAAACCTAAAATACAATATATGCAACATTTCCGAAATTAAAAGAAGAAAATATATAAGTGGTAGATACTTTAACAGATACTTTTACAGATGCTTTTAACATAATTTGTAATCCATTGAGAAGGAACTTGGCAAATGTAACATAACTTATTTAATTGATCATTACAGCCCTTTAATCAAGATTAAAACCTAGCTTCTCATACCATTCAGGTTGTGTGTGTTAATTTTTTCCAACAGTGACGTGACGTACAATTTAAACGTCGACGCCGAACGTCAAATTTGTGAAAGTTTTCATGACAATTTTATTGAACTCACAGGATTTTTGTCAGAAGACTCCTGAGGAAAAATAGCCGAAAAAAATTTATCATGTTTTGTTTTGTTCGAAATGTCTGAGTTGGGATTTGAACTATGGAAGTTTCAAAGTAATGTAAACAACTCTATAAGATACATATGGAGCTCAATTACTTAGCTATTTATAAATTCTATGTTCTGTTTGCACTGCTTTATTTGGTTTGTAACACAAAAAGTATATAATAAATACCGTTTCCTGTAATCGCTTTCTCCAAGAAAAGTATTATCCGGTGTTAAAGTATTTTCGGAATACACAAGTCCTTGAATAGTCGCTAGAGACATTATTTATTTATTTATTTTATTTATTTATTTTTTTTACCACCTGAAAGATACCACCTACTTATGTAGAGAAATAGAAATTAATAAACCTACCAAAAAAAGGTCAAAGTCAGCCTGTTTTTCACTATTCGCAAGGAAAAAAGGAACTAAGATAGACAAACGCCACACACTGTAATAAGATTCACTATTCGGAATGGCCCTCAGATGCAAGCGAAATTCATGTCAATTATTCAGGGAATGTACGATAATGCTATTCGCCACATTCAAAAAACGAGTGTTATTAGCTGCCCGATAGCTACCAAAATCGACGCGCCAATATTCTATTCAACAGCATTATTGTTAGCGTTGTGGCAAAAGAAACGGTAACCTGTTGATAATTTTTATTTGACATCAAAACAATTACAAGCAGGAAATGGGGAACATATTTTTCTCTACCTATGCTGAATATTTTTGCTGATTGAAATATTGCTCTAGGAACAATATTACCATCAAAACAACTGTAAAATAAAACTTGGAATTTCTTTTTACTACACCTAATGTGGTATAATTAAATCTTTGTATAAAAGTTTACTTTTTACTTTTTTGTTACTTTAACATTAAAAAGACGAGACCTCTAAGTATATTTAATGTACAACAAAGAATTTTTAAGTCGCCGTAGTCGAGTAGGTAGCGTGTTGACCTATTAGACGAGATCCTTTGGTATCAATCCCAGCTCAGATATCTCGAACAAAACTCTGAGAGTAAATAAAATTGTTACGAAAACCTTCTCAAATTTATCGTTCAGAATCGAAGTTCACCAGTCGGTCCCAGCACTCGTGGATAAAGTTAATCCTGACTACAGGGTTGTTGGGGCCCATGACTAAGTATATGACCCCCTAATTGGGAATATCAAAATTTTTTAAACTACATTTGTTTCTAATAATTTTTCAAAAAAACTAAATGAATTTCTTATAATTTGTTAAATGCGAAGTGCATGAAAGAAACATTCTTCTATTTGCTAATACAATAATATATTGTATATGGTCGGTCTGTATTTTATTCAAATTCAGAATTCATTATTAAATGTAACACGAAATAAATAAACACTTGTCTGACACAATTATTTTATTGAAATGTTCAATAAAAGGCATTAAAAATATAAGAAATATAAAAGCGAAAATTATTACTGCATAGAAACCTATAATAAAAATATAAACAGTGCCAAAATATATGTACAATATAAATTTCGTCAAAAGTTCGCTATTAATTTGGTTTAAAAGTTTTTTTATGGCTGCACATTAATTCTTGTATTTTATTGTATTTTATTTTAATAAGCTGCAGTTCTTAACATTAAAATTTTTGGCACTAAATTTCGACAATAAAAATGTAACCAAATTAAACAAAAAATTATCAAATTATTATTAATTTTGGAAGCTACTATTTATGGTTCTTGTTTAATTATTTATGAGTAGTCATATAAATTTTAATTTTAGTCATATAAATTCTAATTCAATATTTTCGCAATAAAATATTTTTTCATTTACTACAATTTTGCTAATTTTCAAAACATTTCTGATTAGAACTTTTTGCTAAACCTCAGAGCTCTGTAAATAATACAGCCTTTATCTACATATCAAGTGTTGTTTATCCCTATTTGTTGCTGGGTGTCATTAGTGACGGAAACAGAAAAAAGGCGAACGAGGACTTTTTAATTCTTTCAATTGAATTTTTATAATTTTCAAACAGAATAAGGCTAAGTTCGGGTATAACCTATGTAGGGTTGCTCTAGAAGTAAATCTTTATTATATTAAGCTATAACATTTACTTACATACATACACATGTATAAGGATAATATGGATACATCATCCCAATGATCAATTGCTAATTTACAATTTAACAACTTCTAATCTTTTACAAAGTCATAATGTCAAAGCAACCAAAACCAAATTATAAACCACTAAAATTTTTAATTTAAAAGTTGTTCACCTTGACCATTAAAAATTACAATAATATACTTGCTTTTGGTCAATAATGTGGTTCAAAGTTAAATTTCCTTTTGTAAAGCAAAATTAGAAACAAAAAATGTATAACATGATCTTAATTCTATAGACGAAATCATTAAAAACGAAACAAGTAACATTAAAAAAATCTAAAGGAGTTTACATGAGAATATCAATGTATGTATGTATGTATGTACCGATGTAAACAATTGAGTCACAGTTTCATGAATTTTTGTCTAAGCTAGACACAACTTGTGAGTGTACGTACGTACATACGTTTTATGACGATAATGGGTGGGGGGTTAGAATACACAGACCAAATATTATGGCGTCAAAAAGGCGCTTTATTAAAAAAATTACAAAAAAAAATATGATGAAAATACAATGTTTGAGTGTATTGACTGTTAAATTCAATCAATAATTTTTTCCCATAATATGAGTAGATTTGATTCAGTAAATTTTAAAAATTTGTTCGTGCGTTCATACATTAGTTGGCCGTTATGGCAAATTTTGTTGATTTGTACGTTGACATTGCTTGTTTTGTTTGGTTTTTTATTTTCAAAATTTAAGAGGCAATTTATACCAAAAATGGTAAATAATTTTCCAACAAGTTGTTTCTTTTGAGAATTTTTTTATTTAATATTTATTAACTAAAAATAAATAAAGAAAAACATTCAGCTTTGGTGACATTATGTGATCTTAAATGTTGAATAAAAACATATTGTTTCAATATATGAACTTGAGTTATTTTTGAAAAAAAAAAATTTTTATAAAAAAAAGAGTATCTTCTGTTAAATTAATTTTTCTTAATTCTAATTTTCTTTCGTTTTTAAATTTTAAGTTAAATAGTATATATTTCTTAAATTTATGTTAGAATTTTCGCATTTTACACTCACACAATTTCTAAATTTAAATTTTTATTTCAGTTTCAAAATAAAAACAAATATTGTGTTTAAAACATTGAAAATATATGTACACAGTGGTGATCAACATATTAATATACACATGTATTTCGTCTACACCATTTCGTGTTACAATTATAAAGCATTTTCGTTATAATTATAAAACATATTCAAATATTTAAGTAATTAAGACAAAATTTTAAGATTGAACTTGATCGTGATATAAAATATTATTGTTCTAACAATCCCATCTACGCCTTGATTAGTTAAATTAATTAAGTAGTTAGTTAAATTAATTTAAGTCGTTCTACTAATTTTAATTAAATTAAGGTTAAAGGCGTATGCCACACCAAATAGTTATTTTGAGGAAAACGAAAAGCTCTTTCATATTTCACCTGAGTATGTTATGCGCCAGAAATACGAAGTGAAATTTATAGTTTTTGATACAAATGCATGTCAATCTGACATCAAAGGAAGAGCGGAGGAAGGGAGTACAGTTCAGTTTATTTCCTAATGTCAGTCTCTAGCTTAAAGCAGACATTTCTTATTTGTATATGTGATTGTGCTATCTTCAATAGATACCAGAGCGATCACTAAATCCATTTAACCTTGAATCTAAAGAAACTATGCTTTAAATGCAAAGTCCGAATGCTGCTTATCAAGGTCGGTTCATCAAGACTTGACAGTTAGTTCTCAAAAGACCTTTAATTTAAGAAAGTTTGCCATTCTCTCTTACCCAAAATCTTATATTACTTACAGAACTCGAAGAAAACTTTGAAAACATAATTTGCAATGGAAATTGTGTTTATTTATTTATTTTTTTTTTTATTTAAAAAGAAATCGTAAAAACAATATATTTATCTATACAATAGATATGTTTATGTTATTGTGATTATTTCAAAACCATTTAATTTTCTTTTAACGTATACAATTTTAAAAGAATTTAATTTAGGTTTTTCGTTCATTACGTCATTGTGTGGGTTGAATAATTTCTTTTAAAATTTCAACATTTTTGCGTTTGTATGAATGCAATAATGTTCAAACAAAAATTAAGTACAATATATATTTATGTTAATATATAAGAACTTTTTTGACAAACATATCGATTGAAAAGATTTGAAAATAAATTTTCTTTTATTTAAAAGATGTTTGAAATGTCGATGTAATTTAATTTCGTCTAATTATGACTAAATTTTTATTTATTAATGAATGAATTTGTCTAGTTTTCTGCGGATTTGTATCTTTCCAATGGAATAAATATTTTCTCCTGGAACACGAAGGTTTTATTCCTTTATACAAACAATTGTTGACTGGCTGCTTAATTAATGATCAAGAAATTTTGTTTTTCATTCAACCGCCGACCAATACGATGCCACAATAGCAATTTATAGGTAAATTATGTTGAAATATCGAAACGCATGATGACCACCAACCTTTGATTCAACATATTGTACTACTAAACTAAGGTTTAGGGGCCTCATAAGAGTCCTTATCAAAAGTATGTACAGTTGTTTTCCGAATACAAAAGACCGTAATAAAAACTGTTTTTTAATCCTTGCTACCAGGGCTACCCAACCCGTTAGGTCCTTTAAGCCCCCCCCCCCCAAATCTTATTTTTTATACGGTTTTAAATGATTTATAGAGTATTTTTTTTTTGCTATTTTGAAAAAACAAATTTAGCTTCGTCGACTACATCTCCAGTCCCAAATAATGCCCGATCGTAACGAATACTGTAGCTGTCCAGCCCACTAGTTTCCATAATAATATGATGAGTCTTCAAGTGAAACAATATTAAAAACCGTGAATACAAAATTTCATTTGGCTAAGGAACATAACCCTTATTTCTTCTTAATGTTCTTTTGGTTCAAAATAAACAAAAATTTTAGTTCAATGAATGAAATACGATAGTTCAAATTTAGATAAAGTTTAATAGTTTTTTATAAAATATATTTCTGATTGGTAAAGTCAACTTACAGATATTGACTGCTCCACATCCTCCATGTACGTTAATTTCATCCATGAGTGGTGAAACCCGCAGTTTAACACAACGAATTGGTTTACTCTCAGGCCTGTCGTCACAATATTGCTGTGAACTTTTGCCAAAAGTTAATCTTTTCGTCAAATGAAAAAGCTGTGGTTTAAATCAAGCCATAAAACACTAGTTCACAGCGGAAAAAACTTTATATTATGAAAGAGAACTGAGCAAGACAGTTGTGATGGAAAAATTTTGGCGCGGTTAAGCTCACTTTAAACAAAATATAGCATTCCTCTTTCCAACCACAAAATACATTTCTAACCACAATGTAACTTGCTAACAAATATTCAAAAAGCAGTGATGCTGTCTAAATTTTTTAACGGGAATTCACACGGAATTAAGAATTATTACCACTTAGCACTTATTACAGGGTAGTCATGCCGTTTTAATTTAACAAATACTTTTAGCCTTGAACAACGACATCATCTTGCAAAATTTGGCATCACTAATACACTTTTGACATCTTGTAAAGACAGAGGTGTTATTTGTTCTTTTCTTTATCTTTGTTTACAATTTGCATTTTACCAACAATAGACCATTTAAATGCAAATAAAATATTTATTTCGAGAAAAGATATGTAAATTATGACACAAAATACATATATTTTTTAAGAGGAGCACAGAATATAGATAAGAAAAAACAAATTAATTATTTAAGTTATTTCGGAAATTGCTCAACATCACAATAGTAGAAAATAAGTGAAAGTTTTACAACAATGTCCAACGATACAAAAGACATAAAACGACTTATATTAATAAGTGGTAAGAGAAAATGCGGGAAAGATTATTTGTCCGAAAAGTTACAAGAGCGGTAAGATGAATTATTGTCCATAATATAAGATAATGTGGTATTAAAAGTATTATATTTAAAGCTTAGGTACACGTAGTCAAATTGTAAGAATTTCAGAGCCCATTAAATCAGAATGGGCACGAAAAATGAATCTCGATTTAAAGGAACTCTTAAGTGACGGTCCCTACAAAGAGAAATATCGCAAAGATATGATAACATGGAGCGATGAAGTAAGAAAACAAGACTATGGTTATTTTTGTAAAGCAGCTATGGAAAAAGGTAGATTTTGTATTCTTGGGATATGAATAAATGGATTTTTAAATATTACCTATTTAATTTTAGCCAATGCTGAGGTTATCATAGTTAGTGACATAAGGCGTAAGAATGATTTAAAATATTTTCGAGAGCATTACAAAAATAAACTAACAACTATACGACTGACTTGCCCTGAAATTGTACGTGCTGAAAGAGGCTGGATATACACAGTAGGCATAGATGATATTGAGTCTGAATGTGGTTTAGACGATTACGATCAGTGGGATTTAGTTATTGAAAATAATAATCAATTGAATGGTAATCAAGTAATTGATTTAATATGTAATAAGTTTGATTTTTAGCAGCTACTTTATATTGTCACAAACTTCCTACGATTTATATTAATAATATATATTGTTTTACTTTCAAATATTACATGAAAAGAATTTCATTTTTTACACGTTTTATATAACAACCGTTTATTTCTATAAAAAATATATGTTTTCAAATCAAAGATATTAAAACGAATAAAAACTAGACACCTATATTAAAATTAATGAAATAACTAAATTAAGTAATATATCGTTTTATTTTCATAGCCGAAGAAATCTAAATAGAACAATCAAGGGTAAAAATACTTAACTTTTCAGTTATATTATTAAGGTTGTTGATTTTCTGGGCAACTGGATATTGGCGTATATATTTTAATGGGCGTAATACAATGTCTTCAAGCAGACAATAGTTCCCAAAAAGTTCTTAAACTTATCTGAACAAAACCGTGGTTTCATCGGTGTCTGCAATCCGTTTTCAAGGCCAATTATTATAAGAAACCATCTTCTAATTTATAAATAATCTTAATTTCTTAAATTTAATATTTATGTATTTTTTAATTAATTATTACAAATGAAAGTAATTCTATTATTTTATTTAGGAATTTATAATAAATTTTTAAATAGTTTTGGATTTTGGTCCGGCATCACTGTAAAAAAGTAGAATGGTTCGTTCATAACACGAGTTGTAAACAATTAATAAATTAAGAAAGTAAAACTAAAAAGCAATTCTATGAGTTCCCGAAATCGTGGCAAGGGCAAAAGAGGTGGTGGTGGACACGGTCCTTACCGTAATGTTAAGTCGAATCGCAATTGTGAACGTTCATTTGCCCAGAGAGAATGTGATTTGGCTTCCGACTCCGATGACAGTTCCAGCAGTTCTTCGTCGGCAGAAATCGATGGACTCGGTAAAGCTCCTAATTTCCCCATTGCCATGTGGGACCTGAATCATTGTGATCCCAAAAAATGTTCAGGCCGCAAATTATCTAGACTGGGTCTGATAGAAAACTTGCGTTTGGGACAAAAATTCGCTGGTCTAGTATTAACACCGGTAGGTGTTAGTTGCGTCAGTCCCTTGGATAAAGACATTGTAGCAAGCTCAGGGGTAGCCGTAGTAGATTGTTCATGGGCTAAATTGGATGAAACACCTTTCTCAAGAATGCGTAGTCCTAATCCGCGCCTATTACCATTTTTGGTTGCTGCAAACCCTATAAATTATGGGAAACCCTGTAAACTAAGTTGTGTTGAGGCAATTGCAGCTACTTTATTTATATGCGGTTTTCGTGAGGAAGCTAAATGGTACATGGGGAAGTTTTCATGGGGTCATTCATTTTTAGAATTAAATGACTCATTATTGGAGAAATATGCAGCCTGTAAGTCCAGTGAAGAAATACTACAAGTGCAAAATAAATACCTGGAAGAAGAGCAGGGTGCTAGAAATAAACCAAAAGATTATAGTGAGTTCTATCCAACAAGCAGTAGCAGCAGTAGTGAGGAGGACAACGAAGAAGACAGTGCAGTTAAATAGAAAAACATGGCTATAATTAGTATAGGTATTTAAAAATATATGTTTTCATTTAAACAAATAAACAAAATATTTTTATTTGTAACGAAAAAAACGGTAACTTTTCTAATTATTTTGGTACATAAATTTTGAAGGGGCTTAATTTCTGAAACCTGCGATTCAAATTAAATATGCCACATTGTAAATGGTCGCATCAAAAATGGAACAGAGCCAAAATTATAAACTAATTTGAACATTGCGTTTATAAAACATTTTCTGCCGAATCGACAATGTACAATGTATTTAAATTAAAATCGAAATAAAATTTAAAAGAATAAAGTTCCAGGATTCCTTATTTTTGGAAGATATATAAAGACAAAAGAGTGAAATCTGTTCAATTTTGAAAATGATATTTATCAAACCTAATAGGTGGATGGCCAATTCCGTTTAATTTCCATAACAAGTATTAACTAACTCAGCTAATTTAACAAATATTAAAAGTTATCATTGGAAAAATATAAAAGGTTGTCGTAGTCTAGTATTGTGTTGGTTTACTAGTCTGTAGTACCGAATTCAAACTTCTGCTCTTTCTCTACGCACAAGAATAGAATTCACATACATACAACACGGGTGTTGCAAGAAGTTAGTACGTATTCGTGACTAAAGTGACCAACGAGGTATGTATGTAAAGTCTGAAAAAGAAAGTTTCTTCATTTTTTTAGAAAACTTACGCAATAACGAAGGTAAGAAAATGAAATTGCGATAATGTTTAATTGAATACTAATATTTTTTGTTTATCATTTACAATTTTGAAAATATCATTTCAATAAAAAATTACATACATATGTTTACTGTATTTTTTTCAATATTCTAATGAAAAGATAACTTATGAGCAAAAATGTTTGATGAGAAAATTAATAAAAGAATTCATAAAACACATTCGTCATCCTTTAAAAAAAATAAAAAAGTAAGACAGATCAACTTTAAAATATGCAAGCACAAGAGAAAAATCTTCTCAAAATGATTAAAACAATAAAAATACAATAATAAAGTAATGAACTTAAAATCATTGAGTATGACGATGATATTCTGGTGTAACGTTAACGAAACTGGACATGCTAAAAAACGTAGCACTGTTCTTAACCATGAATTTGAGAAAATCGTGTAGATGCACCAACAGCATTTGCATGGACTTTTCATCTAGGGCTGAATAGCCCAACATTGAACCAAGTTTGACAAATAAACGTAGCAAATGAAAAGATCCATATAATTTGGACAAAGGAGTATCAGGATATTGCTGCAAAATCTCGGCATACTGTGGCCTTTCAAATTTGTAGAGTAACTGAGATCCTAGCATAACATTAAAATATTCTATAACTCCATTTAATACATCTGATATGGCCAACTCTTTGCAAGCGTTTGTAGATTTGGCTGACTTTTTTAAGTTAATATACTGATCCACAATATCTTGTACTGTTATCTTAGCAGGTATATCTAACAGTTTATGCTGACGCGTTATAGCATCCCAATCATCGGCTAAACATTGTTTCAATTCATCGGGTATTTTAATTTTCACTTCTATTTTCGATAAAAATGTTTCCTCGCTTTCAACACAAGAATCTAAACGATTGATAGCAGACGAAGTTGTCGAAGGCGTTAATGTGGGATTTATAATGCCAGCTGTTGCTGTAGTTGTAACTGCTGACACTGGCGTAGTTGTAGCTGTGTTACTTGCAGACGTAGTGGAGGGTGTGGTTGCAGAAGATTTCGTGTCTGATGTTATAGTTTGTGTTTTGTCAGGATTTGTCGAGGTGGAAGTTCCTCGTTTCTTTTTAGTTGCCGGTTCATCTTTTTCTTCCTTAGATGTGTCTTCTTTTGTTGACGTATCTTTTCTTGACTCTACAGCTACAGGTGTGGCGTTCTGTTTTGAACGATTACCTCTTCCACTAGCACCAGTTGTACCAACTGATGGAGTTGTAGTGTTTATTGAAGAATTCAGTTCTTTAGAAGGCGTTGAAGCTCTTGACTCACTACCACCACTACTAAAAGCTCCGCTATCTTTGGAAGTATTTGCCATTGTATCTCCTTTTTTGCCCTTAGGGGTTCCTTTAATTATTCAATAGCTTAATAATGTCATATAATTCTTAGAGAAATTTCAAAAAATAAATATTCGGTACATAAAGCCTTTGGTAAGAGAGGACAATCTTCATGTATATCTTATTTATTTTTTTTATCAAAATTACAATAGTTGATAAGAAAATATATTATTTTTAAAACAATCTCTTAATTCAATATAGATTTAATTATTTTGCAGTTGAGCATCTATTTTCAAACTTTAACAATTTGAAAACTGTATTATTGGAAAAATTAGTTAGTATGAAACGAACATTAAATTTCATACATTCACTGTTCGCAATGAAAAATCTCGTTTCAAAATTTTGTAAATTGATCTATTAATTTAAAGAGCATCCAACATCATGCAATTTCTTATTGCAATAAATTGAAGACTATTTAGAATGTTGTAAAGCTTTGAAAATAGGAAACACCAATAAAACGCTCTGTTCAATTTGATTTTATATATGCAAAATTGACTGCTTTCGAGTTGGGGATTTATTTCAAATAGAAGCGTTAGTTTTCAAACAAGTCATAGATAGTCCTCCGTCATTCAAGCTATATAGTTCCGACAAGTTTACTCAACATTTTTTAAAATATGTACGTACCTTTCTTACTTTTCTCCTTTTTAGCATCATGTTCCTTCTGCAATTCCTTTTGTCTTTGTAAATTTGTATCATTGTACTTTAAAACTCGATGTTCTGGAACCCACTCATCCCAACTGTAAAGGCAAAAGAAAAACAAACAAAAAAAAATGATAAAAACGTATAGTTGGATCAGGACTAAGAGAATCTAACTTTTTATTCCAGCCGGCATAATGCACAAAATACTTCAGTTGCTTATCTTTTGTTACAGTGCTCTTCAAGGCCTTGGCTTCATAGATTAAGGGTCCATGGAAACATAATACTTTTTCGCCTGTAAAAATCAATTAAAGGTGTAAATTGTTTGCCACAAACAATAGTAACCAAATTCTGATACAGTTTTTGGCCATAATAATGGCGCTTTTTCTTACCTTCGGCGAATTTGTATTTGGGTTGCATTTCCGTTGTGGACGTTATTTTGGCGGTTTATATTTAAACTATTTAGAGAAAAAATCTAATTTTATTTAGTTTTTAGGGTTTTATTTCTAAAAATTGTAAATAAACACAAAAATTGCTTTGGATTTTGTGTTATATATTTATGTAGTTGTTGTTTTCGTTAAACACAGCTGTGTGGCTTCGTTAATTCTTATTTAACGACAAACAGCTATCTGGATAAAAGGTGCCAGATTGTTAAATATAATTTGTTGAAAATATATTTAGGAATTTAGACCCTAAAGAATGGTTTGGAATTAAAATGTTTTTAAAATACACAAAAAAAAAATTTTTATTTGCCTATAATATATTTACAATTAAAATTACCTTCTATAGGAAAGAATATGTTACATTTTAATGAATATATTACAATGATTATTTGGTATTAAAATTTTCCTCCCATGGTCGAGGTCCTCGTTTATTTTCCCAGTCATCTAAGTTCATTTCTTTCACTTTTTCATATACCTTTTCTATTGTAACTTCTTCTGGTTTCTTCATAGCTACACCAACTTCTTCCATTTCCTCGGGTGTTAATGTTTGTTGCTTAGAAAATTGATATCTGAAAAATACAAACATTATGAAATAATCTGATATACTAAATGGGTAACTATACATACCTGAGGCGGGTAAATTCCTGAAGACCAAAAGAACCGGCAACCATCAGGACTAAAAATGGTACTCCATATTTAAAGGATTTATTTCGCTTTAATTTATTAAATCTTTCCACCAACGACATTGTGTCTCAATATTTCCAGATGAGGATTGTCGTGTTTACATAAATATGGTCCAACAGCTGGTAAATAGGTAGTATGGTGATACCAGACTTAAATCAGGCTTCGTTAAATTTAGAAAATTGTTCATTGCCACATTGTTATGATTTAAGTTGTGATGAAAATTATTTGTATATTTTTTATTAGGTATTTATGAGGAATTATGTAATTTATTTATAGAGAGGAATTAATTTGGCAAATAAAAAAAATAAAAAATAAATAAAAAAGTTTCCTTTTAGGATTAAAGGAACCCCAAAATGTTTTATTTCGAAGAAATAAAATAAAATTTCGAAGCAATTAAAATAACTGCATTACCATAAATGCACGGTATTATCGACGTAGAAATCGAGACAGCGTCTTATCTTTGAAAGAATATTTCCCATTTTTCCAAAAATTCCTTAAAATGCAATGCAAAAAATAATAATATTAATAAAATATATATCAAATTCTTTTAATAATTTTCTAAAAATAAATAAATTCAGGTTGTGAATTTCACAAAACTAACTTATTATTAGGAAATATAAGTAAAGATGGCACAATATTACTAACACAATTTCGAACAAAAATAAAAGTTATTTAAAAACATAAATCCAATATTCTAAAATGATTAGTAATATAATAACAACTGTGTTCTATCTAAGATTAGAACCAAAATACAAACTATACATTATGTAATTATAGATTGATGTAGTTTTTTGACATACATCATTAAATCTAATATTTTTTGAAAAACTCCGTAAAACTTTTCGGAACTTGATAAAGTTCCAATAATATACAACTCTGTTACGGACACCACCTTTTCCGTTAAATATTTGTAACTTTAACCAACACCTTCCAACATTACGTTAACTAATTTCGCTAACCAGCACTGCTTTCCTTTTATTGTATACACACACCTATGCCAAATTTCGTTAAGTCGCCATTTTGCTTTAGTGGGGAAATGTGGCATCATTGATCAAAAAATAACCAACGCTGAAATATTTTTCCAACAAAACTAGCGAAAAGTGTAAGAAAAAATATTGTGCAAAGAATAAAAAAGAGCTGTTAAATTTTGAATATTGTCTAATTTATTTTGAAAACTTCATTAAAATACACTAAATTTTAAAAATTCCGTAAGGTATAATACAAATCGAAGTAGAATATGAGATAAATTGATTAAATTTAGCAAAAGTAGAAAGCCGTGCACTAGTCGTCATAAGAAAAGGCACAGAAAAGAAATTGTGAAAATAGCAAAACGCTATGCGAAGTTTTGCGTAAAAATTTTATAAAAACAGTGCAGTGATAAGATTGTGGATAAAAATTAAATAATTTTGCTAGCAGCACAGAGGCAGTGTAATTAATTTGTGTTATTTGTTGGATTTCCACTACCACTAATCATAATTGCAAAAAAGGTACAGCATCGGCGTACGTGTTTGTGCCTTAAAGGGGGGTCTTAACGAATATTTGGGTGCTTTTATTTCTCTTCTTGTTCTGTTTTAAATATTGGCGAGGAAATTTAGTGCAAAAACAACTTCGAAAGTTACGGCTGGCAGAAGCGTATTCTCTGATACCCTATAGCACACACAAGATTTCTGGAAAGATTTCATTGTACGGCAACAATGAAACAAGAGACTTGTCGATATGCAGTGAATTCTCTGTACAGTCATAATGAGGTTACCTAAAACTCATCTGATATAAGTTCCACGTTGAATTAACAATAATAATAAAAATATATTTGCAAAACTTGTAGTAAATGGATCATTATTCATAATTTATGTGACCCAATTTTGTGTTTCAATGCAAAAGGTTCCATGCTAACATTTGAGTGTGGAAGTAATGCGGCATCTGTCAATTGCATTGTTTTTTTTAAGACTCGGTTGGCAGAGAGGTCATAGTGAGCTATACGATTGAGATGTTTAATTTAAAAATGATAATTAACTTTTTATAAGAACCCTAGAATTAACAAAACTGTTAAAGAAAATGTTCGGAACAATAAAAGACTATCGCTTGATCGTAATGTGAAAGATCAAAATTTTTTCAGAGGTAGTTAGTGGGCTCTTTGAAAAGCCATCGGCATATGAAGCTAAAACACTTCAAATTTTTTAAATAAAAACAAATATCTCTTATACCCTAAAATTATTAGACTGTTGCAAAGTTGCATCACAAAATCAATTCACCATCCCCAAACGAGCACACGGTAGAGATGGCAATATAATAAACAAATTTCATCATTGAATAATTAAAATGAATACAAATCTTTAATTCTTTTTTTTTTCAGTACAACTAGAAACTACGGAATACTATCAAATTCACATCAGGTTAATTCATCAAAATTAAGCATCAGAATTTACCGCTATTTGTTTCATTATGGGTGAAATAAAATCAGTTAAAGTGGACAACTGGGGTGTATTTTTCCTTCAGAAGCTACAGAATTTCTTCAATAAAACCGATTATTGTGATTTGACGTTACAATTTCGAGACAATTCTCAGCTGAAGGTACATCGTTTGGTATTGAGCGCTTGTACAGACTATTTCAATGTTTTGGAACAGACATGTGAAGTGGTGGACGATGCCATCATTATGCCAAACGGTTTGCAGGCTGATGTTGTGGTGCCAATTGTCAATTTTATGTATACAGGCACTTTAGAATTTGAATTGAAAATGTATAATCGCTTATTGCGTACGGCCAAAGACATGAATATGACCGTTCTTCTGAAGTTATTAGAGGCCCATAGACGCACGATGGAAATGCATCCACAAAAAGCTACAGCGGTAAGTGTAAAGAAGTTGGTAATTAAAATATTGATTTTTGTTTCTACAGTTTTTTAATTTTTAGCCGTCAAGTCCTAAACAACGTCGTAAAACTGCTGGTCAAACAGCAGGAAGCTTGCCTGTCAATGCCGGCGGTCGTTCTTTGATACAAACAAACCAAGGCAAACGCATGGTAATCGGTTCCAACTCAAATTTGCCCCAACATCGTACTTTAGCTAATGCAAACACTACACGTTTACCTACTTCCGGACCTTTGCCTGTAAGACAAATTGGTTCAACAACATTTACACGCATCAAGCAAGAAAGTGAACAACAGGAAATTAATACCCAATCAGGCTATACAGTGGTAAAACAGTCGCAACAGCAGCAACATGCAACCCCAACATCACCGTTCGAACAACTACGAAAGGGCTACAATAATAATAAACGGCCAGCTGTTACTTCGTTTATTTCACCTCCGGCCAAGAAACCAAATTTGGAAGATGTTAAAGAATTTGCCGAACAACAACGTATGCGTAAACAAATCGCTGCTGAATATGGTGATGACGACTATGATGCCAGCAATATAATGGACGATGACACTATTCATAATGATGACGACGATGACGAAATGATGACAGCTAGTAGCCAAACTGCACAAACTTCGGCCACTAGTACTTCGGCTGCTGTGCAAACTGTACCATCTCAGCAAACGTCTCAACAGTCGGATGATCCTCCAGGTACTACTACAATCATAGTGAAACATGAGGGTCCTGACAAACCACCCACTATAGTGGTAAAGGATAGTTCTAATTCGAAAATGAACCATACTAAAATCATTTCTGAGGTATTACGTCAATATCCTCATTTGATAAAGAGTAATAAAAACATAAAACTAAAAATTATGCCCAACGCTGGCGGCCAAGCTCAAAAGATTATTGTTAAAAAAGAGCCTCTTGAATCAGAAAAATCATCAGAAAAACTTATGCAGCCACCAACCATTTCCAAATCGTCGAATATTGCATCAAAAATAGCGGATGGCCAACAATCTTCAAAGACATTAGCTTCGAATATAGTGGCCAATAGACCTAAAGCGGTGCAGCAATCAGAAGCTTCAGCAGCTGCTAAATCGAATAGTGGAACACAAGCTGGCACAAATAAGACAACAGCAGGTGGTATTGCAAGTACTGGAACTGCAACTTCTGGTCAACCACAAAAACGCCGTATCGATAGTAAAACTATGCATGCGCTTATTGCATTGGGGGCTGAAAACACCACTGGCCCTTGGCTTTGTTTGCGTTGTGGCCGCAATGGCCATCCGATAAGCATACCATCATATCGCGGTTTCCGTCGCCACTTAATAAACACCCACAAGGAGCACATCGATCCGGCTTTGTGTGAACACTGCGGCTGGCGCTCGTCTAGCAAGCGAGAATTACATTTCCACATGCAAATGGACCATAAAATAAAAACCAACCTATACATATTCCCAGAATGTCAACTATGCCAGCAGATGTGCATTGATAGTGATGGTCTAAATCAGCATTTGATCGACAGTCATCCGGACGAGAATAAACAACAATGCATTTATTGCAATAAAATCTTTCCGGAGGAAATACAATTGTATACACACATGAAGACGTTCCACAAGAAACAGGCATTAGAGGATGGAATTATAGATTATTCAGATGATGAAAATCAACAACAGTTGCCACCTCTTCCGCCCACAGATTATGAACAAGACAGTGAACAAGAGCAGCAGCATGCTCCGAAACAAGGCGACAAAAAGATCAAAATTCTATCGGATATCAGTTTACCTGCCACTAGTTCGATAATAAAAACCGATTCCTTTACTACAGAAAACGTTACTCAACAGGAATCTGCTGCTTCTACCGCTTCTGAAGAATATTTACATGAACATGATCACAGTGAAACCAAGTTTGTAGCAGCTGATGGCAGTGAAGTTATTTTGACTCCCGAACAACGCAAAGAAATATTATCGCAGTTAAATCAAGAACATGATGGTTCTGGTGTTGTAATGGTCCTTAATGAAAACCAAGAACAATATATCACCGGTGAAACTCATTCTGATCAAGGTGCCATAAGTCAAGATGAAACCTCACAAGCTACTACAGCCACTAATGAGGAACGCGAGGAGGATGTAGAAGAGGAAGAAGACGAACAGCATGATGATAATCAGATATACAATGCAATGAAAGCATTAAATTCCAATATGGGAGATGATTCTATCAGCCAAACTGAAACTGCTGCTGAAACAGAAACTCTAACTGAGAGAGAATCTGGGGTGCAGGACGAAGAAGAAGGTGTTGAAGCAGAGCATGAGGAGGTACATCATGAAGATCGACCAGAGCATTTGGACGAAAGTAAAGAATCTATGGATAATTTGGAATGGGCAGAGAATTTAATATCTGAACACGACTTGGCTGACGAAGCTTTGTCACAAACAGCAACAGAAACTGCACAAAGCAATAAAACAGAAGAAAAGGAAGAGGTTTGAAAATTATTATAAAATAATATTTAAATAGTACGTGTTTAAAATATTTTTTAAAAGTTTCAGGAAGTCAAAGATGAAGATAATAAATCACAAGATGAAATAAGTAAGAAACTTAAAGAACTCACGGGTGATTGGTCTGAAGATGACGATGAAGATTTACCTGAAGAACAACCTATAGTTGAAGCAACAAATAAGAAGGAAGAGCAACAAGAACAGCATGAATCTTTGGCTGACGTTAAAATTACCGAATCAGAAGAAAAAGTAAATGAGAAGCTAGCTAAAGTTCTTAGTGATGAACCCAAGGAATTCGAAGATCATGCAGACTTATTAGCTTCCTTGCAAAGTGTAGACAAAAATGAAAACGAAGAGATAAAAGAAACCGTACGTGAAGAAGCAGAAAATATCGATGAGGATGATATTGATATGGCCTTAAAAAGCCTGCATAAAGAAGACATTGTAGAAGAGAACTTAAAAGCTATTGACACAGAAGCAATTCATGAAGAAAAGCAAGAGCCATCTGTGAAGATAGAGAATGAAATAATAAAAGAGAAAACAGCTGACGAAGTAAAGGATACCGATAAAGTATCAACAGAAACAAAAGATAATATTAAGAGTGTCGATGCTAAAGATGAAAAATTGGAAGAAGTAACGAACAAAGATGTTAAAATAGAAAAAGTAGAGGAAAAACTTGCCAAGGAACTGGAAACAGTTGGAGAACCTGATACATCAACGGCCATGGAAGTCGACGAAGAAACCAAAAAGGATTTAATTGACAGTCTTCTAAGCGAACAAGCTGCGGCCATGGAAGAGACTGCAGCAGAAACACCAACAACTACTGATGGTAAAGATGGCGAAAACAAAGATGATGTAACAGCAACGGATAACAAAACAAAAATAAATTTGGATTTGGAAAATATTAAAGAACTAACTGAACACGAAAGCTCTTTGGAAGATGAGTTCTTGAATATTACACCGGAAAAAATTGATAAAACAGAAGACGAAGCCTTAACCCATACAGGTTCCGGTAGCACCACTGCTAGCACTTCTGCGATAACAACTGAAGCTTCTTCTAGTACTAAAGAAGCAACTATAACGTCAGAAGAACGAGTTAAAAGCCTTATTAGCGAATGGGGGGATGATGAGGATGACGATGACAATGATGCAGATTTAACAGCAAACCTATGAATTTTAGATTTATTTACTTTGTAAGTAAAATTTCATTTAATAAATACACACACTTTGTATTTCTAATCAAAGCCCATTGAAGAAACAAAGGGTCAATTGATTTTCTCTTTTGAATATTTTGTACTGTTTTATCCCTTAATATCAATTCATATAATAGGCTTTAAAAATTGTTTTATTATTTTTTTTCTTTAAATATATATCATCTACAATAACACATTACATAACGTTTATACTATCCAATATGGTAGACATAACAATTACATTATGTAGTAGATGTTCTTCTTCTTTTTTACATTTTATCTCTTATTAAACATTTAAAAATGAATAATTGTTTTCCTTAAATAAAAAAAAGAATGTTTATATTTAAAAACAAAATACACATTTACTACTATTATATGCAATAATTAAGAAAATATAGTTAAGCATGGATTTGTATCCAAATGAATTCGAAATTAAAGAAAAAAAAAAAGAAAGAAATTATATCTGAATGAATTACAACAGAAGATTTAATCTTTGTTAGAAAAAGTTCTGAAAATAATATAAATTTTTTTTGTTTTCCATGAAAAATTGAACATAGAAAATAACTTACTTCTTTGGTTTCAAATTTAAGAAAAAGTAAATTAAAAATTAATTCTAGAATTATATATATACACACAACCTACACACAAATAAACCTTAAATACTAACATATTCAAGAGACCATACGACGACCGTTTTTTAGCTTAGCAATTTAATTAATATTAACATAATATTATTATTATACAAAACATATGTATTTAGTTTGCAAAAAAGAAAAAGAAGAAAAATGATTTAAATTTGAAAATTTTTTTTTTGTAGCTTATAAGACACGTTTATGAAAAATCAAGAAAAAAAAACCGCGTAAATTATGAATGAAACATAAAAAAACAAATTGTTAGTTTTTATTTTCTATAAAAAAAACGTATGAGATTATATTCGTTTTTTATTTTCTTCAATTAAAAAAACTAATAACATCGTTCCATACACCTAAAATTCTTAACATTACAGCTTAAGGTGGCAGCATCTTCACGGCGATTTCTGTATCAAGCATCATCTGGTAACAGAAAAAAAAGTAAAAATTAATAAAAAGAAAAAAAAGGGGAAGGTATACAAATACTCAAAATACAGTCATCAAAATAATTATAAATCCTAAAGACTATTATGAAATTCTATAACATATTCGCGCAACAAATTTTAACTATCTCGTTACATGTTTTTATGCGTAGACGTTTTGAACCTATCGGCTAAAAGTTCGGATTTGAACCACGTTAATAAGTAATAAACTTATTAGTCGTAAGTAGAGATACTTAGGTGTGATAGAGTTGAAGTATGTAATCCTGTTGGAGGACTCAGTAGTAGTTTAACAAAAATCACTTAAAGTCGCTGAAGAATCGCATTTTTCATGTTATTTTTTAGAATTAATGGGTCCAATATGAACAACGATTGCGTTGCCACCTCACTAAACTAAAAACTGAAATTATTTTACGCTAAATGATGCCGTCTGCAATACAATTTTTGGCAACTGAATTTGATCCGTCCATAAATTAGCTTATGTGCGCTATATCGTGTGGGTTTTAAAGAGAGAACTCTAAGTCATCTGTAGTATTTATGGCTTTCGTAACCGCCACATAATGCAGTTTGGCGTTTATTACCGTCAATCGATCGACGTCATATGGAAAAAAGTCCAGAATGTCTTCTTTTAATCTTTTAATCGAATGTGTTGAGGTTTCCCCCTCAACATCACAATTAGATTAGGCTCAGCATCTTGGTTTCGTTGTATAGGCGGAACCATGTTGGTAGTGAATTGGCTCGCATTATTCTACGCAGTCTACAATGCTCGATATTTTTTGACATTTAGGAATAGGGTACCAAGCGAGAGCCTGAGAGTTGTCACTTGGTTTTGTTTGAATAAGTGTTTACAAGAGTGTCTATACTATCTTTAAATATTTTTCTACCATTTCACGTCATGTTACATTATTTTAATAAAACGTCTTCTTCCTCCTTGTGTATAGATATTTTGATATTTGATATTTTGAGCGTATGCGTTATTCCACATTCGCGTATAAACTGAAAGACTTACCATCAAAATAGAAATTAATTACGCACATGGCTGTAAAGCCCATAGCCACAACTAGGAACTGAGCAAAACCTGCTAAACGTCTCTCCGAGTTTAGATGCCATCTGGCTTTTTCTCTTGGTATAACCTCACAGACAGTTACATAAAGCAATGTACCGCCTGCTAGACCTTGTATGATGGGCAACGCTGTTTTAGACCACGTACTAGGTATGTCCACAACAATCATGCCCAGACCAATACCACATACAGCACCCAAGGCAAATACTGATATGCCAATAATTTGTGATTTTAAAGGTGTTTGGGGATTAGAACGGAATTCTAAACCTAAGCAAAATCCCATAACAAATTTATGACACGCTACTGCTCCCAGTAAAAATAGAACCTAAAAAAACAGTGAAAAAAGTACAAGTGCAGTGTTATATATTAATTACACTTGAAATAGAATATTTTTAAAGATACATGCTTTGTGTTTTGTTAAAATATTTCAATTATAAATTTTACAAATAAAAACACTTAGTTTTATCAAATAAATTGTGCATATGTAGGTCAAGATTGCCTACAAGCATGCTAGTGTAGCGTTGATAAAGTTTGTCATATAAGTGGTCATAAAGTTTGTTTTGTCTTACAGTATATACAGTACAATATGCTTTCTATTTATAATAGGATACATACAATAATGTTTTTAACTGATAACTGCGGACGCGTTTTGTTTATTACTTATTACGCGTAATTTATCTTAAGTTTAGAAGTAAATACGTTTGCTGAAATGAGTACAAATCTGTATAATCATAGGTTAGATTAGTTATTAGTATTCCATATATTGTAATCATAACCATATTTTACATGAACGTTTTAAAAATAATGTAAATAATTGAAAATGAAGGTATTTTTGGTTGCCATTTTGCAAATTTCATATTCTTTAAGATCATTCACACCAATGGGAGTAATTATCATTTAAGCAGGCAAAATTGAGAAATCAGCTCTGTAAGGAATACTGAAGAGCAATAGTTATAAACAGTCAGAATTTTTTTGAAGTGATGAGAAACGTTCCAGCAACCTTTACTTAGAAAGGTTTGAAGGCTTTTATAAAGGCTTGATGGATTTATTAATTAATTTTTTAACGTTTTATTTATCAATATTTTTGCTTTCAATATGTAAATTTTTTCTATATCACATTACTCCGCTAACTATGACTAATTATTGAAAATTAACATTGTTCAGCATTTCATTTCTTATACAATTATGCACAATGTATAATAGTCTGATGTTATGCAAACCTACATGATTAATATAATGCGAATGTATGTACATGCTATAGGTAACCGAATATTATTATGAAATGAAATATAAAATTAAATTACAGATGTTGGATATAATTCTTTACTAACCTTTGTAGCTGAATCCTGTACACCTATAGCTACACCTTCAATGGCCGAATGCAAAGATAAAGCAACAAATAATCCTAAGGTACCGGTCATCGATTGTGAACAGGGTTCTGTGTGGCTGGTATGACATATACGAGCATTCGCATCTTCAACAATTTCATCATTACAATGTATATGAGCATGATTTCCACTATGGTTATGATGTGAATGCTCGTGATTATGATAACTTTGGGAACCATCACTTAAAAAACAGAAAAAAAAGGTTATAATTTATTTAATGAAGTTAAACACTTTACACGCATACTTAGATGATGTTTCGTTTGATCTTAATAAAGGTTCTGATTCAGAATTTTGTAAAGCACCGTAATTGTGACGTTGATTAATGTTCGATGAGGGTGTTGCCATTGAATGCCTACTGTTGTTTTCGTGGTCATGCGTATGTTGTATAGCTTCGCCAAAGAAATAATGTATAAACTCATCGATGAAATAAATTATTAGGAATCCCGCACATAAAGATATTTCAGCCCAATTCGAATTCAACTGTTTGCGTACCTACAACATGGAAACAATTATACACTTATTGTCGTAATGTAAAGATTGCGAATACACAAAGATTATCAATTAAAAATTGAAAACGATTACATATTCTACAATTGATAGGCCTTTAATAAATTTTGTCATGTTATCTTACCTCTGGCAATATATGAATCAATGCTGTGGCCAAAAGTATACCAGCACCAAAACACAACATTAGCGATGCTGTTAATGGAAATCTTCGCCTATTACGCTCCGATATCAGAGCTGGCAAAAGACCAGATATAAAACTACCCATACCCAAAACCAGCATAGCTAATAATTTTTCCATTTTCCCACTATCATTTTCTTGCACAGCAGAAGAATTCAGAGCTGTTAACGTTGGTATAACCATTTGAAAATTTCGTGTTAAATTCATGATCACTTGACTTTATTAAGTATCACTACAATTTTTCTTTTTTCTTAACTTCTTGCGTATTGTTTAACGTTCTGAAAAGCACTGATATTGACAAAAAAAAAGCAAATTAATTTCTTTGTATCTCAGTCGAGCCAGAATTTTTATTTCTTGCCTGCATATAAAATGATCTCGTGAGAGTAGTTAGTCTCAACCAGTATCATTTGTTTACATTCGTTTTTGTTATTGTTTAATGTGTTAATAAACTAGAATTTTTGTTATTGTTTAGCTGATGCCTATTTAAACACGGTTTTGTAGGCCGTTTTTATGATTTTTTTTCAAAATCTTTATGTAGTAATAAATTATGATAAGAATCAAATTCTCTTTATGTCGCTTTTATTAATATTAGCCAAATAATTACTTTTTTATTGTGATTTCACTTTGTTAACCAGTATTCTTTTGATCTAATTTAGTACTGGGTCAGCTGTAAAATAAATGTTTACGTTTTTGTTTATCATTTTCATTCGAGTAGTACTCATCATGCTGTGGGTGTTTAAGAGGGAAACTCAACAAAGTTGGAACAATTGAAATGAAACGTCAGTGAAAAATTTTTGAATATAAAACAAATTATTTTGTTTAAAATCCGTTAATTTAAATTTTGTGGTTAATAATTATTGTATTAATTTTTAATGTTGAGATTAATTTATATATAAAAGTAGTTCATTTTATTCAATATTTCTTTATTTATTGACTTGAAAGACTCATGGTTAACAGCTGTAGAAGTAGATGACATAAAAAATATATATTAGCTGATAACAGTTACATATATAATCGGCCATTAGAACACTTCAGTGAGTATTATGTTTCTCAAGTAGAATTTGTAAACTTTATAAAAATTATATTTTTTTTACTTTTCAGAATGGGATCTATGTTGAGGCAGAGTAGATAGGTTATTTTAGACAAGATGTACTTGTCACAAGTACAAATTTACCCAGAGGTCAAATACCCACAAGTTACTTCTATTGTAGTAGATTTTATGGTGTTAATGTTTTTTGTGTGGATATTATAGTTTGAACCCCACTCCGAGGAAACATAAGATAAACAACGAACATCAAAGGAAGTTTAAGCAATGTCAGCTCTTGAGTAAAAAATAGGACTCAATAAGTATTAGTTCCTCACAACTACATACATGCATGCATAATACATAATTGGTCATTACAACCCTTTAATCAAGATTACGAACTAGCTTCTCTGCTACACCCAATACATTTTACAGACGTCGTTTTTCCATACAATGTTGGACGTATTGATAAATGTGTATATAAAAAATTTCATTCGAATTGTGTATTTAAAAATATATTCCAATTCTTTGCTATTTCAATTGTAAACAAAATAATTTAAATACACGTTAAACATTATTTTTATTTTTAAATTTACTATAGCAATAGTAACTATTTAAATAAATTTGTTATGCTATTAAGTATGTATACTTCATTTCTATTTTTCAAAAAAATAGAAATTTATTAAAAAACAAAATAAAATTCGATGTGTTTTGCTACGTAGTGTTTAAAGATTGAGTTGTTTGTTTAAAAATAAAACAATGTTTATGTATATATACATATGTATGTATATACAAGCAATATATGCTAGTTATTTAAATAATAAACAATTATATAAAACTAAAGAACAACTTAGCAGATAATTTGAGCCTTGGTTTTTCTTTAGGTATTTCCTTTTAAATAGTTAAACAAAGCTTACCAGAAGCTTTTAATAAAAATTACTAATGGTTTAAATTTATATTCGAATAAATTATCTTCTAAAATTAATACTACACGGCCATTTTCGGTTTATGAGCTTCGGCACGCTTGCGTATGGCTTTCATACGTTGATTACAATAGACACGCATAAATACAGCAAAGAAAACGACTAATACGCCGAATATACCCATCGCTGAAATGCTGTGATGATATATAACACAAGAAAGTAGAATAGCAGCAGCCTTAAATTAAAAAAACAAAAACAAAAATTAATAACTCAATTGCAACTGTTTAAATAAATGATAACTTTTATTTGTCGTCTTTAAATTCTTTGAATTCTATTTACTCACCTGACGTAAAGTCATTATAATGGTAAACACTACTGCTCCAAATACCGAAATGGTATAAAAAATAAACAATTGGCCAATGGCAGAACTTATGGAAAGTATAACAATATCAAAAACAAATTTTGGATGCTAATAAAATAAAAGAATAAAATAATTTAAAACTTTAAATTTTGAGACAAAAATTTGTAAAAATAAAAACCTACCTCAGTAGCAAATTGTAAGGAATCCATAAATCCTCCTTGTACACTTAAAGATGCCCCCGTAAATATGGTGGAAAACAAGTTAACACCACACATCATTTGCAATGAAGTCATGCCATATCCCTTAAATAAGTCACCTTGCCAATTGGCGGTAAAACTATCAAAGACCATATACATAGCCAATAGAAAAATACCTGTCAATGTGGTTACCCCACTGGCCTTCGAACTATCAGCGGAGCCCATCATGAAGAATATCATACCAGTTGAAATGAGTATAGCCGTAAAGTATTCATAGCATTGATATTTATTTTTGGATAAAATTTTACCCATTAACATAACAGGTATAATCTTGCACGACTTGGCCAGAACTTGTGTGGGAAAATTCACAAACTTCAAAGCTTCATACTGAAACCAAGCACTCATAATGTTCGAAAACGAAGCAAAAGAATATTTATACAAAGGAGCTTTATGGCGAGTGGGAGGCCGTTTGTATTGCAATACAGTTAGTGATACAATAAAAGCTAAAACACGATTTGAAAACACCAAAAATTGTGAATCCTTAAAATGTGATGTTACGCCATCAAAATTATAATATTCTTGAGTCATTATCTTTTCTTGCAAAACGCCCCATGTTAAATACGAAATCATTAGACCGCCAAAACACCATAGTAAGAGCATAGCTTCATGAGAATTTGAACGCTTTGGTGTGGTTGCTACGGCAGCTGGAGGGGATGACGCAGTGGGATCATTTGGCAGCAAGTTTTTATCTAATGTTTCGTCACGGTCCGTTTCAATGCCTGTACTTCCGGTTATGCACATGCTAACGGCTCGATGTATATAAGTTTTATCTGTAAAAAATTAGTCTCTGTAAATGTGTACAAACAATTTTAAGGGATATTTTAAAATAAGAGCAAAATATGGATGACACATATTTTCTAATGGATAATAAAAGTTTCAGAAATTGTTAAATAAAAAATACCTGTACATTCTGATAGACGTTCAGAAACAAGATTTTAGTGAAAATTGCAATAGAACTACATAAAGCTTTTTTGTGATTTCAATTAAATTTCCTGTGAAAGTATATTTACAGCCTACCTGCCTGTGTTAAGTAGAATTACGCGTAAAGAATCCCCAGAATTTTAACAAAATTTTATGTTAAGCAGTATTTATCAGATTTCGTTTAGCGCTAAAATATCGAATTTCTAAGAAATATAGAAAGATATTTTAAAAACACGATTTTCATCAATTAAGAAATCTGCAAAATTTAGTATTTTTCATAGGGATTTAAATTAACTATTATAAGTGTTATACATGTTTAACTGTGAACTTAAAATATGCGGAAATATAAAAATCATTCAGTATCAAGAATATTACATGGACATGCAACTAACAGTACTTAATAAAACTATAAATATAATTAACAAAACAGATTTTAAAATATATTTTAATTGTTTTTTTGATTCATTAGAGCACCATTGTTGAAACAGCTTTCGGTGTTTACTGCCTGGGTGTTTCACTTAAAAGGAATGTGTTGTAATAAAATAAATCTTACATTTTAGTAGTACTAGACTTTTTTGTTCGTTTTCTTATTCCAAGCTTCTATTAAATCTTTAAATTTTGTTTGCAATGCAGTTCTAAATATTTCGCTTAATTGGTCAGATTGTAAATAAAGAAATTATTATAAAAGAGATTTTTTTCTCCAGAATTTAAAACTTCAAGTTTTAAACCTTAATATCTTCTTACTTCAATCTAAAATTTTATAAGCACCAAACAATTTTTCTTTGCAGCATTCGTCCTATTTCCCTACTTCTAGTTAATTTATTAATAATTTACTTGAACTTACCATTCTTTTCCAAATAGTTTGTGCGTTGAACATATTTATAGATAAGGAAACCAGGTACAAAAACACAACTGTAACCGAAGCAATTGACTAATAACTTTAATATCCATGAGTAGTCTTTAGACTGTGACTCTATCAATTGTGATAGAGTTTTATGCGTATCATAGCCACCTAAAGCAGATCTTAAAATATCCGAAAAGAAATGTATGACGAGTAAGGTGATAAGAAAGAACCCACTAAAATACATATAGAAAAATAAACAAATAATTTAATTAATTTTAATTAGTTTAACTGATTAGACAGCTTAAGAAGCTAAGCGTTGATAAAACTATTAGTGTATATATGTATATAGAAATTTTCGTACCAAATTATAATATCCGGTGTTTTAAGTGCCATTGCTTAAGAGATTCAAAAACTAATTGCTGGCAAAATAACAACTGATGTTCCAGATAAAATCCTTTAAGACTTATTTCTTTTGTATTATTGTTCTGATCGTTTTATTGTATACCAACACGTAACACGTTTCAATGTTTATTTAAGGGAGCATCTGTTGTTGTTAATTAACAAAAATGTAAAGTAAATGTGCTAAGCAGTAAAGAAAAAATACTTTTTGTTTAATTATTAATGCTGAGTTAAGCAATCACAGGCGACGTCAGCGTTAGTGGTTACAGCGGCAGCAACAGCGACATCAACAGTAGAACCATCAACACAACCAGAAAAATTGCCTTTAAGGCCTTTCATATTTCGCCTAGATGTTCTGTTTGCGTTAGTATTGGAGTTGCTTAGAAAACTTTTCAAATCATTTGCTGTTTTCTTTAAAATTCTATTGAATTTGTGTAAATCTTTGGCTAAGAATATTCAAAAATGTTTAAAATCAACAAAATATGGCCAAAGGTTATGGCTGTGGTTAATATCGCCTAATTGAGAGATTCAGCATTAGAGTTCATTAACCGCTTAAGTTCTTAACAATGTTTGTTGTTAATCACAGAAGCTTGTTGTTGCTTTGCTGTTAGAATCTATTGCTATTAAGCAATGCTTATTATTAAATATGCGTAACTTTCGCTCAAACATTTATTTATTGGTTTACAATAATTGAAATATTTTGTATAGTTGTATGTGAGTTTGTTAAGTTAAACATTTATTTATGCTTCTCAATGAATTCTAAAATGTTTTGTTTATTGTTCCATCCGCTGGACAAGTGTTTATAACGTTCAGACGCGTTCGATTCAATTAATTAAACTATTGTAGTGTAGCAATATAAATAAACTAAACAATTTTCGTAGTAGAAATAGTTCTTAAGCCAACAGCTGGTTTGTTTTTTTATCTCTAAAACAACAGAGATGGTACAATTTCGTTCTATATAACAAAAATTAAGTTCTTTCTTAAATTTGTACCTCATGTAATATTATTAAATTAATGAAATCTTTTATTATTAACAATTTGTTGATAAAACAGAACAAATTTTTTAAATGCGTATAATTTTTAAATTCAAAAAATAGTAAACTTTTAATTCATTAGCATCAATATTTTTGTAATAAAAGAAACCGCTTTAAAACAAGGATGCCAGACTAATATTGACACAGTAAAATATTTTTAAGTTAACTAGGAATAAATGTTGTTGGAATTCTGTTATATTTCTCAATTCTAAATATAATGCATAGTAAAATAATTATGACGATTCTTCAAAAAAGGAACACCCATTATCGATGTGTATTAAACCAAAATTCTTTTCTTCTTCTTCGCAAAAGCTGGTAATTTTTTAACTGTTTAATATTCCTAGATTTATTTCATATATTTACCTGTTTTGGGCTACTCAATTTATAGTAAAATCCTAGAGGTATCTCTTCGTTATTATTACCATTTGTCTACCAGTTGGCAACACTAACCCAAATATAAATATAACTTGGTTTATTATTTGTTCTTTGTATAGTACAGATTTGTTTTAGACAAGTGATAAAATGTGAGACAAGTTGCTAAAATAAAGTAAAAAATAAACAACATTTAGTAGATAACATTCCTTTAAACACAAGTACTAACAAAAACGCAAAGAGAAGAAAACAAAAAAAAGATGGACGATAAAGATTTACAATTGAATTTTGCCGAATTTTGTTTTGACCATTTCCAACATAACGAGATCGCAAAAGAAGACCAATACAAAACTCCACAAGGCAGCAAAGATAGTTCACCAAATGGCAATGATTCGGAAAGTATAGAGGTAGTAGAAACACCTTCAAATACTTATCGTGGCCTGTTACAAGAAAGTACCATAAGTTCCGCTAGTACTAATAATACCGACATTTGTGTTTTGGACTCCCATTACGGAAATGATGACATACAATTCTTGCCTAAGCATGGTGAGGTGAATGATGATGATGACCATGATGAATTTGTGGAAAGCGAAGATGGTGATGAAGTATTTTTAAGAGCTGCAGATGTTATGGATAAAAATGAAGACTTTACCTTGTTAGAGAAACCTACAAAGAGCCGTCGTTTGTGTAATTGTGAAGAGTCAACAGAAGTATTGATGTTGATAAACTCAGAATATCAGAGTAAACGCAAGCCTACATATTCTGGTACCGATTCCGATGTAGAAGTCTTAATGTCGGAAGAGGTAATAGAATCCGATTGGTCTTCAGGCAATGGTTTGGAAGACAGCAGTCCACCTTTGGTGGAAAATGTCTCCACAAATTTTAAAACAGATTTTAAACTTTCGGAAGACAAAGTGACTTCCGCCTCTGGCTTACAGCCCTCCTACGAAGGCAACTCCTTAAAAACACGGGGATCCACCGATTTCGATGTTTCCGGCGAAGAAATGTTTAATGCTGAGTCAACTCATGATAAATACCAAAATTTAACAAGAATCCAATTACTACAAGTTATACAAAAGCAGGAATTATGTATTCAAGCTTTAGAAGCCACCGTAGAACGGTATCAAAAAGCTCAACAACGTTTGTTTGAACATGTCGATGCTCTGCGCTTAGAACTCAATGAAATACGCGTCTCACCTTTACAAACAAGGGACATTTAAAACATATTGTATTTTTTAAATAGTGTATCCATTTTAGAATGGTATAAACGTTTAGATATTAAGTTCGTATTTTATTTAACGAAAACGGTTGAAAATTAAAGTATTTTCTTAACTATTTTATTCATATTTAAAATTCCAGAATTAAGCATTTTTTGTTAAACCGATTATAAACATTCGTTATATGTACGTAACCTGTTTTATAAGGTTTAATACGATAGGAAAATTTAAAATTTTCTAAAGATCTCAAAATATTTACTATTATTAAATGTAATTATGTATTAAAAAAAAAATTAAATGCTATTTTTCCAAATACATGTTTTGCTATGTTTATTGAAAAGAGTACACGATCCACATATTTTTATTAAATGGCATTTTCAAAATAAATTATTTATTGGGGTAAAAAATTTTTGATTGTGTTTTATTTTTAGCACCCCTTAAGTATATTTCGTAAACAATAAGGCCGACATTGTGATATTTAATTGAACTTATCACGAAGACATCTCGGAATCCAAAACTGATACAAAGTAACATGCATCCTACTGTACAACTATTAATTGAATTGATTTTTGAAAAAATCGGAAGTTAATACTTATCGTGTCTCTATGGTTCCAGTTAAACTGCCAGTCTATTGTTATACTTATAGATATAAAAATTTTCAGCTACAAATTTATGGTTGCCAGTTCGCAACGCGATCAAAGTTCGATAAAAGTCGACTTCTTGTGGCTACTGGTTGGCAACACGTAGGAAGTTCGGTTGCCAATAATAATTGATTAATTATTATAAAAGACATATATATAATTACATAAGACATACGATTATAAAAGATATTTAAAACTTGTTGATTTATTTCTAATTTCTAATTGTAATATAAGCTGCGTTAAAAAAACGCCTTTCAATATCTAAATAAAAAATTGTCGTTTTAAAACTGTAAACATTGACAACACAGCCCCAACAGAAGGTCTGGCAACACTTTAGAATTTATTGGTCAATACGATGTCAGCCATCTTCATTCCACAATTTGACTGAAATAGATACAGAAGTGTTTTCTAAGAGAAAAGAAGTTATCAAGTTTTAGCTCGGTGTGTTAAGAAAGGTTGAACATTTTAAAACTAAAACTAAAACAAAAAAAAAATTCAAAATATAAGGAACAATTTAAATATAAAGATAAAAAATAAATAAAAAGGAAGAAAAGATTTGTGAAGTTTATCAAATTGCATATTTAAATAAAAAAATTCTTTAATTCAATAATTTAATAAAGGTAAGTGCGTATATAGATACATACATACATACTTTGTCTTACGCAAAAATAATAATTATTTTAGTTAAAGCCGAAAAACTTTAAACAAAATTTTTAAATTTTGTATAACCTCAAATTTCGGAGGTAGGGTTAATTTAGATTTCCCATAAAGTTTTCAACAAGATTAGCAAAGAGAAACTAAAATGCATTTTCTTTGTCAATAATTAATGACTCACTGTTCTAAAATTAAATTTCATCTAGTAATTGTTTAAATGACATTATGAAACAAGAAAATTCAATAATTTTTCTCAGTACAATAAATGAGCAAGAGTTTGCGGAAACTTTTTTCGGTTTGGGAGCAATTTTTGATTGAAAAATACCTTGTACTGAATACCAAACTATATTGTAATTCTTTATAAATATTGGATGGAAGAAAATTTAACAGATGCTTAAGAGTCTTCAGTGATTTCACTTTGACAATGAAAATTAATGTTTTTTTTTGTCATTAAAGGTTGCAAAATTTGTTTTCATCGCCCTTACAGTACTCTTATCATTTAATTATACACACATTTCCTTTCCTTCTCTATTTTAGTTTACAGCCTACCCATGGTGTTCATTTTATGCTGTGTGGATATTTTATATGAATTTATGTTATAAACAAAAAGGTCAATAGTTTTTTAAAATGAAACTAGGGTGTGTTTTATAAGAAAAATGTAAACAAATATTAACATTAGATCTTTAACATAAATTTTTGGCTGAAATGAACACACACTGTAGTAGTTTTAGTAGTAATTCTACGACGATTTTTGCCGAAATATTCAAGATTAAGTTTACTTTTACTTGCGAGAAATAAGGACATACTTGCGGTGTAGTTAGAGCTAATGGCTATCAAAGTACTTCACACATGTAAGAAGCTGAAACTTGGACAAACTTATCCGTTGCATTAACGCAGAAGTACCGAATGGTGGAACAAAACACATTAGAAAACATGTTTTTTTAACTTTTCTGTATGTTGTAATCATCACAATTTAACGTATGATGAACTCAATGTGACTCGGCCTTTAGTTTGTTGTCATTTTCTTGATATGGCATATGTTATGAATAGATATTGTTGGTAATACTTGTGGTTTCTTTAAATATAAACTATTTTTATCTCATTCAATATTTAATATAAATAACTTGTCTGTTATTTTATAATAATTACTATTTATTGCTGTCGCATAAAATCTTAGACCCATAGTGCCGCTTGCAGTAGTTTTTATTTGACCTTCAGGGTTTTAGAATATTTCGTGAACAATTTCTTGAATGTAAGTTAATCTCTTCAATACCGAGTCAGCAGCTTCGCCACAGTAATTTTTTTTATTATTTATATAAACTAATAACTTCTGTAATAACTAACTAAATTTATTATTAATTTTTTATTTACAGTTTTACTTACACAACAATATCAAAATATCTTTTTACAACTACAAACAACATCAGTTAATTCAAGTACATAAAGTTAAAACAAAAACGCAATCATGTCTTCAACATTGAATAAAATTCATGTGACCAACTCTACTGGTCTATCATTGAATGAACGCTTTACGGCTATAACATCACAACCGAAAGTAGTAACCAATATTGGTAATGGTCGTCGCAGCCGTAGTCGTAGTCGCAGTGTTCAACGTCAATTACCAATTGTAAAAAATGAACAAGTTTCATCTCGTGCCAACCAACGTTTATTAGCTCAACTTCAGAGGAAACATAAAATGCATGCGGCTTTAAAATTGAAACGTGTATGTGTTACAATAAAACGTTAACAAATATTTTTTTATATTTAATGCAAGTGAGAGAATTCTACATAGAAATAGAATATCAATAAGATTTTCTTGAAATATCTGCAAATGGCCAGCAGACAAGAAGTGATTGAGTTTTGTAAGGCGTTAATAAAGTTTTCAGTCAACACTTCAATACTTCATAAAGTGCAGCAAGTTCACGTCTGTTCAGATAACTTTAAGAAATGTTTGTAGAAACTTCTCTGTCTTGATATGCAGAAAGAAAGCCTCTTTCGAAACAACCCAATTCATTTCAAAATCTTTTTATTAAGTGTTCTTGCTCTGTAATAAGTGCTCTATGAATTTTCTGGGGAATTATATTTCACAATAAGCAATGCAGATGCAGGTTATTTAAGATTCTTTTATGAATCGCTAAAACAATTACACCACAGCCAAACGTTCTATTAATAAACGTTCTATTAATGAAATCTTCCTAATGTTATCATCAACGTTGTACAATACTTATGGATTATAGGCAAAGATATACAAATAAATTCAGATCGTTTTTTTCTTATTCATATTTTGACTTCTTCGGGCAGCTTGCAGCAGTCTACAAATAAAAAGGAACAATATAAAGAAGTCTGAAGAGTGCTAATGGATTTTATATTTTTTAAATTCGGGTAGAACTTTCGGTTTTAGAGCAAGATGATTATTCCTAAAGAGCTTATGAATTCAATGAAATTAGTCAGCAACCTAAACGATATTGAATAATTTCCGAGAGTGTGTTTTCAACATAACTACACCAGCAAAAAAAAAAAAGCAGAAAGTAAAAACGCCTGATATTTGCAGTTTCGAGTTTTGCGCTTTAATTTGGTCTAAACGGCAAGAGTTTGCAGCTCATAAATAAACCTATAAAAACTTGAAGAGCCTATTTTGATGTCACGTTTCTAATAACTTTTGTAACATCCTTGCAGACTTTCAATTTTTTTAATCAAAGTCGAACATCTTAATACAGACAATGTGGAACTACTATTACCTTTGCGGCTAATCTACCGTGTAATTAATGTTTTTTATTTCGCTACAGCGTTAAGAAATTTGTTTCTATTACAGATCTAACAGTTTAAATGGAAAATCTGGATCTAATAATTAGTTTATTAACATGTGATGTAAGCATTGTGAGTATTATTGCTCGCTTAGATGCTGGCCCAGAAATATGGACGACAAATGCTTTCACATATATGGAACATAGCAACTGCTTAAACTTCAAGAACTATACAGTTTGCTCCAGGTTATGCAACAATTTAATTTTGCGACAAGCCAGATGAAAATTATTGCAATTTGATGAAGTATGGACATCTGGTATTATCAGATGAAAATTATTGCGAGAGAATGAGAAAATGTCTATAAAGCTGATACTTCAAGGCACATACAGCAATGAAGTTCTCGGGAATTGAAACTATTGTAGGACGAATAAAAGAAGCTAATACAAGTTACACTGTGTTGATAGGACTTTAGGCAGGATGTGATTTGTGGATTTACGCAGCATTGAATTATTTATAATGCAAACACGAATCTCGCTAGAAGAACTGTGCAGCAGTAGAAGTAAAAACGCCCTATAGAATAAAATTGCGCACTATCGGTCCTTGAGGGAGAGAGAGAGAGTTTTTCCATTTACATCTAGACGACCTGAACATCATACGTAGTGACTGATTATAGTCTTGGATCTTTTCTGCTGCGGCAAACTCTCATTATGGGCATACAGTATTTGAGAAGTATACAGACAAAAATATAATATATAATATTCTGCTGTATTTAAAATAAAATAAGGTTGAGTTAAAAAGGAATAGAAAGGAATACGTTAAAAAGGCTGAAAAACAAAACAAAAGCAAATATCTGGCAACTACTAAATGCGTCGAAATAGAAAACGAATCTGTAAACATGTGACAACTGTTAAGATAAAGAGCAAAATAGAATAGAAATCGAATTGGGTTGGGTTAAGGCTACAAGATAAAGAGGAAATTTTACGAAAAATCATGGGGAGAAGAAGAAACAGAATAACAAAAAATAAAAAAAAACAAAACACAATAACAACACTTAATAATAACAATAAAACAAAACTATTTCTACACACCTAATTTGCGTGTGTATCTTACAGAGAAGTATGCGTACCGTTGGAAGAGGTGGAGGATCTAATGGCAGTGGAGCTAATGGCAGAATACAACGTGGCAGTGTTAAAGCCTTTCGCGTTGGAGCAAATGGAAAACCATTACGAGCAAATAGTTTCGCCCGTGTTGCAACGTAAGATTCTTTTTTTTGCATAATTTTTTTACATCTACTACTATTAAAATCAATAAAGAGGAGGCAATACTTACAAGTTGAAAAAGTAATAATGCTTAGATTATTAAATATAAAACAAGTGTTCCTCCTGTCTGTCCTCCACTTACGCAAACATATTATGTCTTTATAATAACGAAAAATTACATCAAAATTATTCTCCATCATCCACATATTGAACGAAAATAGCATGAAAGCTGACAATGAATCGCTAAGAACTCGCAATGTACCCTTGCGTCGTACTAATTCATCGGGAAATATAGCCAATCGTTTGGGACCTAGACGCCCCACTGCAGGCGGCGCAGCTCAACGTGTAGCTAAAAGGAAAATTGAACGTCAACGGGGTCGCAATGATGGAGTAAATAGTCGTTTGACGGCCCAAGGCAGATCTGGAACCCTTAACATTAGTCGTGGTCGCTCACGTAGTCGTTCTCGTACTCGCATCCAACCAGCAAATGGACATATCCGTTCACGTTCACGCACTCGTAACGTAGATAACCAAAATAATAATCGTAACCGTTCCAGAAATCGTAATCAAAACGATGGTACTAATGCACCAGTTCGTCGTGGTCGTTCACGTAGTCGCACCCGTGGACGTGGCGGCATTATTAACAAGGCCAAGGCTACTTTGCCTGTTAAGGCACGCTTAGGCGTACGTCCTGTACAAAATAATAGTCGACGTAATACTAGCCTAACCCGACGTGGTGTTCAAACTGGTCGGGTTGAAAAGAGACGTAATTCTACAAATACAAATACAGCAAGAGTGACAGTAGGCAATAATAATAGACGTGGTCGTCCCCGATCAAGGTTAGTATTTATAAGTCGTGGGAGTTGTTATTACTAAAATGCATATTCGTTCTTATCTAATAATATTAAAAAAAAAACTTTTTTTCAAGATCTGCCGTACGCAATGCTACAAATAATAGCAACGTGCGTCCACGCACACGTTCACGTACACGCAAGGGTCAGGTAGGTCAGCAAAAGCAACAGGGCGCAGGACAACAACAACAGCAGCAACTACAACAACGCAATAATCGAGCTCCACGTGGTCGTAGCCAACATCGACGCGGCAGCAATGGTAAAGGTCAAACACAACAACGACGTGGACGTAGTCGTAGTCGCACAGGACGTGGAGCCAATGGCGGTGCTCGCAATCAAGGTAAAAACGAACCATGAGTGTGCTGACGAAGGGTCACATCAAACGACACGTTGCTATAAAAATGGATTTGTGGTTCACATTCACATTCAAACACAATTTCTTTTTGTTTCAGCTTTATTTTAATACAAACAAAACTATTTTTCTTTAGGCAACAAACCAGCAGCAACAAAAACAGCTGTCAATAAGGACGAATTAGACAAGGAGTTGGATCAGTATATGGCCACAACAAAGACTGAAAATGAGATGGATTACTTGCTAAAGAATTAGACAGAGAACAGGAGATGGTTGGATATTTGTTTGCTCACAACAACAAGAACAACAACAAACCCATACAACAAACTGACATTGTCTTTATTCGCCTTTTGATATTAACAAAAAACTATACTTTATGTGTGGTATTTTTTTTGTTGATTTTAAATATAATTTAATTAGCTTATCTTGAATTACATGGTAAAAACTCTAAATATATATAAATTATCGAAATAGTTTTAGTTAGCTTTATGAAGTGAGAAATAATAATTTTAAGTCACTTTACGTCATTGAATTTGTATCTTTTTTCATTTCATTCTACTTTTATATAGACTTTGTTGTACATACAATACATACATACATACATACATACATACTTGCTTATATGAAATATATTTCTGAATATAAGTTTTGTAAGTTTTTTGATAAAATTTTTAATATGTTATACAACTTTTTGAGTCCTTTATAACGTACTGAAAACAAATATCATTTACTAATATTATGCTGTATATATATATAAATTTAATTTAATGAATACTTATATATAAAAAAAAATATTATTCTAGAAAATTTTATAATATGATATTATATATTTGCCTCTTGAATTGTTGTGCCTCCTTTCATTCCTCTACTCATTTTAGTTGTGCAATTGCCAAATTCTCTTGTTTTCATACATCGTTTGCAGTTATTATCAGTTGTTTACTTGAAAGTTTGTTGCATTTTTATGCTCAATTAAGTTTTTCACTTGATTGAGAGTAACTTTCTCTATACACTTTCAATGACTATTCTACTACAATGTGATGCTTATGGATATACAAAATTCTTTAATGTTTTACAACAACAAACAACTCGGGTTAAGTATGTCAATGGAAATCATCATCATTATGATGCTTACAAATCTCTTTTGGGTCTTAATGCGAATGTCTAGATAATCAATTGTATTTCTTTTATTATATATTTTTCTTTGGCCAATTTTTTGTTTGTTCTTTTTCTCTTATTGTCCAAGAGAATGTAAATGTAAATTTTATGGAACATTTGTGTTTTCCTATTGTCCTGAAATGACAGAGATGAAATCGATAAAACCATGTAATGGATTTTAAGAAAATGTTCTTCAATGGATAAATTTTGCTTTTTAAAGAAATGTGAAATGTTCTTGACGAAAATCTGAAATGTGTAGGAATACGTAGGATTATAAGGAATGTTAGATTAGGTGAGATTACGATGGTGAGTGAAGATGTATATTACAATCAAGACATCACAAAAGGCCTCTTATGCACTACTTTAAATGAAAGAGATTGAAAGAAAGATGAGAAGAGAAAAGACACAGAAAAGAATAAAGAAATAAGTGGAGGAGAAAAAATGGGGTCAGGATTGCTATATCCTAACTCTTTAAGGCCATTAAAGTGAGTCTTGGTTAGTGTTTAAGTCTATTCAATCCAATGGTCTAAAATGCCAAGAGACTCGGACTTGAGACTCATTCATTTATATAAGTCTAGTCTGTGTTTTATTAGTTTTCCCTTTGACCACTCTCAGTCTGATCCCTTGGTCGATTAACCTTGCAGTTCATCTGCAATTTTGTTACTCTCAACACGTTACATTCCATTCAAGTTTTTTCAAATTCATTATAGAGGAGATTAAATCTTTTGTGCTTTATAATTTCGAAAGTTATTATATATTTTACTTTTTCACCTCTTCCCCAACGTCACAACAATTCCAAGGGAAAGTACTTTACCTTCATGTTAATGGATGAAATCCATTACATGAAATCTACTACTACTACTACTACTACTATTGCCCTTATGTTTACTTTAGTACATCTAAGGATAATTAGAAACTATGTCCGCTACAAAAGTGAATTATGTATAGTGGGGAGCAACTTTGCTCGTTAAGTTCTATGATTTCTGGTGGTTTAATGTAGTTCACTGTGGATGATCATGGGTCAGAAAGCTTCCTCTATTGATTATCATTATTTTTAATGCTCTTTTGTCTTCCACATCCATATTAACTTGCTTGGTTTTGTAGTCAAAAAATCACAAAATCACACTGGCATTCCGTGTCAAATTTCGGTTTTTTTTTCTTATTTCATTACAATGGTAGATTCGAAAATTTCGAATTTTTCAGAATTACAATTCTCCGATATTCGAAATATAGCTTCAGTTTAGATCGTATTAAGGAATGCCACATATGTTTAAAGAGTTTAGATAGACGATATGAGTTATATAGCCACCTGACCTAGTAAAACGGGCATACCAGGCACCATCATGAATGTTTCAACCTACTTGCAGGGGATATTACGCAGGATGATGATTGCGAGAGCAATGCCAGATTAGGTTAAAGCTGAGATGGTATTAATATGTAATTTTGTTTTCAATATTTGATATGTCTAGATGCTTACATTAAGGGATATTTAATCCTTGCATGTTTTGAAGTGAGTAATTGATGCCTGGAGTTGGTTAATCGTTGGTAAGTGAAAGAAAGAGAAAACCGGGATCAGATTGCTGGCCTTTTTTATATATGATGCTGTATTTTAAGCGCATTGGATTATAATTGCAATCGAACAACTATTGGGGGAGTTGTCATGATGTGAAAGAAGTGGATTTCCTAAACAAAGGACTTTAGATTTTTCCTTTTTTAATTCATGTCAAGTTCAATTGGAAACTTTTTCTTAAAATTTTTTTTGCTGTCTTCTTCACTTACAACATGAATAATCTTAAATTGAATCACATTGCCACAAAAACAAAAAAAAAAAAAATAAGAAAAGAAGTACAAATTCTATAATCAATTGGAACATAAAAAGTGAACAGAACCAAAGAAAATAGAAAAAAAACGACAAAATTGAAACGGAAATAAAGTCCTTAACAATGAAACAATTTTTCTTGTCTTGTGGAAAATGTTGCAATGAACGAAAGGAAGTAAGAAATGAAATGAAAATGAAAAATAAATAATTGAGTTTTTAAACCAATTCCTTCTTATTCTTATTCTTTTGATTTGTTTCTTTTTTTTGTTCGTTTAGTTTTGTGATTTCAAATATCGTAGATGATAACATACATACATACATACATACATATGTATGTATAAAGTAGTAGATAATAATGTAGGCACATTGAATTGTTTCAATTGATTTAAGAATGAAACCAAATACCAATGCAGTTCATATGAAAAGCAATCAAATCAATTAGCATGAATGAATTTTTAAACCATGCATGTATTTTACAATAACCAACACAGTGGTGTATCAACTGGCATTGCCCAGGAAACATATCATAAAGGCCATACCATAAAGGCTAGCAACGGGGTAAGTGTATTTGAAAATATCTATACAAACAGCAATAACTGACTTCTAAGAAAGAAGAAATTTTGGCCGCCCAACTGTGTCTGGACACTTTTGAAATCTTTGTGGTTATAACATCTAGAAAAGAGTTTCCGAGAGAGGGATGTAAACCTAAAAGAAAAGATAACATAAGATAAGAAAGAAGTGAAAGAAACAACAAATAGAAGAGAAGGAAAAAAAAGAGAAGACAGTAGTGCCCCAAGTGTTATCTAATAATCCTCTCTCTTAACTGTATTGAAACTTTACTCAATAATTCTAAAAGAGAAATCCTATTAGTGGTTTCACCTACTCTTTCCCTGCCTTTATTTCCACAGTTGATCCGGATCTTGTCAGTCCGTTTTCAATTTCGATATTTAATAATCTCACAAAAATTTACCAAGTAGCCGTTTGTGCTGTCAGACTATATCTGTCCTCTGTAAGCCATATTTCTTATACGAAAGTTTACGTGAATATGTTTCACGACTCAGCAAATAAGTTTTATTCATGTAGTGTATTGTGTTGGAACTAGGAAACACAGCTCAAACTAAACACTAAATTTCAATATGTTTATATTGTGTTTTAGAAACTTAAGGCCGAATGGACCCTTAACTAGACTAGATGATTTGTGAGAAATAACTATGCCACGAAAGTTAAGGTATTTAATTTCTAAGTAAAGAAGACGATATGTTGTGGAAAGTTGTTAAGAAGTTGACTGTAACTCACTGGGATTGCAGTTTAACCTAAAGTCAGGATTTTAAAATTGCTGCTCTAACTATAAAAGACAGACGTAGAGTATGAGTACGAGCGTTGATGGAATCAAGATTGCGAACAGACTAGCTCACTGGTCCAACGCATATTGGCATCTATTCGTTGCCGTAACTAGGGGAAAGAGACACTAATAGACAGGAGGCGTAGCTATAATTTGGGTGACACTACTGGTAGGGACTAAATCACTACTGCCAGCACGGCTCTAAGCATCATTGCCTCGCATCATGGCAGAATGACTGCGTATTCGAAGGCGGTAATCTAACCTAACCTAATAAATAGAGCTGATTTAGATACTTTTTTCTTTTCAGATCTCACCATAAGGCAAAAAAATTCTCTTAAGCAATTCTTTAAGCACTGATGGTGAATTAAAAAAAAAAATTATTTCAAATACATTTTTATTCCGTGCATGAACCTAATTTTTTAATTTTAAATTCTCTTTAATTTACAAACATACAAACATACACAGCATATTTAGCACTCATGCATATTTAAATGATTACACAGAATAATGAAAAACTTTAAAAAAATTTTCTTTCTTTTTCTTTTGCTGTATCAACTGGATTTGTTTTCCTGGCATAGTCTCCTTATTGTCCTTGATTTTGCAGACATTAATTTAAATTTTATTGCTGGTTGCATATTTCTTCTTCAAAGTTTCTTTTGTGTTGTTGTGTTTTTTTTTTGCATTTTTTCCTTTTATATTTTGTAATTCCATTTTATGGCAAATCAGCATTTTTAATTAAATTAAAAATCTATGAAAGTTTTTTTCTTTTTCCCCTCCAGACTCTTGTTATGTGGTGGTAAGATTAAGAAAACAGAGACAAGAATGTAATAAAAATCATGGATGGAAATTTTATTGAAAAAAAAAACCAAAATAAACGCAAATGCAACTTTAGCACTGAAAGGACATACGAAGTAATTTTGGTGTCTTAGTATGTTTATGTTCGGAAACGTTGTAGTAGGTGACGCAAACATAATGTCATCATGTAATTGTGCCTTTATTAGCATAAAATGATATCAAATGTCAAAGAAATAGAGCGCTGAACTTTGAAAGAAAATAGGAAACGAACATATTGGGCAATTTATAGAGAATACCATGGTCTTCTGTTCTTGAATTGGTAGTTCCAAAACCCTATCACCGATCAAGAAGTTGGATAAAACACTCGAAAAATATCTGTAGTACGGACATATTGTATTTGAATCACAGATACTGTAGGCAAATATACAGGCTACTAACCTCATTGTTCTTATCTCTACCCTTGACTTGTCTATTGTTCTTATTTCGCTTTCAATTTGATTTTTCTTTGTGTATGCCGATCGTTCCCTTACTAGACTGCCTGTGAACACCATTCTATGACATTTCTTGAGCTGTGTGCTTTACCCAATGTAATATTCGTTTCCTAATCTCTAGCTTGTAGTCTGGTTTTATTACTTTTACGTGTTTTGAGGCTGTTTAGCGATCCATATTTGTGAATGGCAAACATTTCACTAAAAATTTCAACTTTTCATATAAAAAAAAATAATTTCCCTTCTTCAACGGCGATTTAATGTCCCCTAAACTATAATTTTGAAAATCTATTTCCTCCATTGGAGGCTACAACAGCTAAAATACAAAAGAATTGTGGATTTTCATTTAGTTTTATTTAACTTTCCTTTTTTTTTTTTTGGTTAAATTTGTCAAATATTTGTTTAAAAAGTTAACCTTTTTAACCTTTTTTTTGTTTAAACAATTCAAATTGTTAATATTTTATCGCTTTTATGATGTCTGCTTTTCAAAACAAAACTTTTATAATCTGTTAACTTTCTTTTAAGCCTTTTTTATAATTAATTTTAATTTGTGTACCTACCCATTATATTGTACATTAAAATCCCTAAAAATTATGTAAAAATTAACCCTTAACACCCATTACGTACGTACATACATACATACATATTTATTAAGCGGCCATTTGTTTCAGGCAATCAACAGTTTGCTACGAGTATAGTTTTAATTATTTGTTATTATACCCTACAGTGCGTACAAATGTAATAACAAGTGTTTTTTTTTTAAACTGTATTGAGAATTCATGATAAGGTCTTACCGAATGTTATAATATAGGGCCGTATTGGTTAAAGTGCATTACTACAGTGTCCAGCATACCAGCTTCGAATACAGCAGAAGAGAAACAATCTTCATTATAATGCTCTAATAATCTATCAAGAAGATGAATGATTTTCCAGAAAAGATTGCTATTGGAAGTTCATCCAGGTTCGTGAAAAACATTATCATCCTTAACACTCAAAATAAGAACTCAATATTTTTCCCAGAGAAAGTTCTTTGTAGACAACTATAGATGGCAAAACTGTCATTCTACAATCGGTTATCCGACTTTCAGCATACTATTACTATTAGATTCCTTCCTTTCTTCCTTCCTTCTTTCCTTCCTTCCTTCTTATTAAATATGCATTGTTATGCCACAGAAGTTTTTGAGTCAACCGAAATCTACTACAGCCAGATCAAGTCTAATGTGTAATTCTCAAGAGGATTTCGGGAGCTAAGAAAACGATTTAGTTAAAGATCCCTCCTAAACAGTCCCAGTATATAACCAGTAGGGCCCATTTATGCCATTCAAAAATATATATCCAATTCAAGTTGGATAGGAAGTACAAAAGACAAGACATAGCAATACTATCTGACAGCTATGCTACTAAACGAGTGCTTGACTCTTATTGGGTTAATTTTAATAGAGAATGGAACTGGCTGAAAAGCTGAAGCCGCTAGATAGACAGAATAAGGTTAATCTCTGCTGCATTCCACTCCATATGGGAATTTTTTGTTATGATAAGTTTGCCAGGAGGAGAGCTTCAACGCTACTGATAGGGCCAGAATCCTCCTGTTAGGGGGGGAGGGGGTGAAGGTTGGAAAAGTTATGCTCAACGAAAGATAAAGAGAACCAAACACTTTTCTTAAACCAAGTTGGTTTGAGGCAATCAAAACTTTAGAGATGTGAGTAATGCAACAGACTATCAAGAAATAAATTGAGGTTGATAACCGGTCTCAGGGTTATATTTATTTAAAATGGCAAGTGTTTCGAGACCAATATGTGATGATGAATCTCTGGAACAAATTCTTGAAATTTGTGTGATTTTAATACATTCTAGCAAGAAACAAATCTATGTAATAGGCTTTCTGCTCAGTTTCCCAAGCACTTCTCGGATATAAATATGGCCTACAAATGAAGGCAGTACGACAATGGGATACATGTTCCATAATGAAACTATTAGGACCATGGTTGCAATTGTATAAAAACAAAAAAGTACGTATAGAGTACACTCTACATTCGCTCTAAACGTTTAAAAATGTATTCTGAACTTTTGTATCATTTTTATAGGCTTTGTGCGTATTTTACTTGTGTGCCTGTGTTTAAAGTCTACAACATTAATTGCAAATAATATTTTTTGAAAAAGTTGTTCTTGTTGTAATTGTTGCTGTCTTTAATTGTTGCCTATCATTAACAGACATCTGGCCAACAAATCCGAAACAATAAAAAAATTTCAAAAAAAAAAAAAAGAAACAAAAGAAAAAAGGAAATAGAAACACAAAATAATGGGCAATTAACAAATGTTACCCAATAATTTGTTAAATTTTCATTTTAATTACAATATTCGTCACAAAAGTACAATTACAAAATAGAAAAGAATGGAAAAACACCAGTTGAAAAGTGTTCGGAAAATTTAAAGAATTTAAAACAACAATAACAACAATAGAAATGTTTCAACTGTTTGAGAAAAATAAGTTACAATTTGTAAAGTTTTGTCTTGTTCTTCTTTTTTTGTTCATGTTTAAATGCAAATATTTTAAACAAAAGAAAACAAAGAAAAAGAAATTAAAAATTAAAAACTTTTATGTGAAATACGACATGAAACATTTTTAAGCAATTATTTTAATATCAAACCTCACTGATGTTTAAATGTTTAAATATTTGGATGATATACTATATACGAGGATGATTTCAAAAGAAATTTAGGAAAATTTAGGAAATTTAGGTTTTGGTTCCCTTATTGTAAGTCAAGTTTCATGAAATCCTCTTTTGGAATTCTTGCAATATGGAGATATGACTGACGAAGCTAAGTTTTTCAACGAGAAAACCAAATTCTCTCTATAAATCGAGCAAAGTTTGATCAAATTTTAAAAGGTATGGTTTTCGCATCTAGTGGACTGGATAGCCCTGATATCAAGGATTACGACACAAGCTTCCTTACGGAAAACATCAGTTTGGTTAATTTAGCAATTGTCCTCGTAAATAACTGACGAGTTACAATGGTGCATGTTTCAACCAATTGTTATGAATGAGAAGTGCTATGCATGTGTTAGTTAATAAATTTATAAAATGTTAATGTTTACATACATATGTTTGTATAACTGTGTTCGTGTAATATTAATTGCTTGCAAAAACAACACTTTTTTGTTATAGTTTTTCAACAAAACATTTATTTTAGGGAAAAAATAGTAGCGAGATTTTTTTTTGCTTTTATTTACCTTTATTTACAGTGGGCCAGGAAAAGTATTATTTGCTCAATTCTGTATAATTATGCTGGTTAGGAAATTTACATACTGTCCGGTATCTTTTCTTTGCCTTGTCTCAGTTGAGCTTACCAAACGGCATCACTGTCCCTGAAGAATCGGGTGCTATAGTGCAGTACCTGCTTGATTTATGCATAGGTACACTGTTGCCCTTATTTCTATGGTCAAGTCTATTTTCTTTTGAACATTTTAGAAAGAATCACTTGCATTGTTTAAAAAAAAAATTATTTAATCAAGGACGTTTATCTTCGTATCTATACCCTCACAGGAAAGGTAGATTCTGAGCTGCACATTCGAATGTGTTGTATTGAAACATCATAACAGTACAGGCAATGTACTTCTGTTGCCTCTTTCAAGATTGAAAGATTTTTTTAAAGAAAAATAATCGCTATAAAGCTTGCCGTAATCCAGTAGGTAGGGGCCTGGACTATTAGAAGAGAGCCCGTGGTTTAAACCTTGGCTCAGACATCTCGACGAAATAAAAAAAAAAATATCTTTCGGTGACTTTCTCTCATTGGTCTTCTGGAAAAAACTTTAAAAGTGAAGTTTTTGAATGAAAAGTTTTTGATCTCCGTCGTTCAGAGTCCCACTACCCATGGTTAAAATTAGCACATGCAACATGACGAGTATGAGAAGCCAGGTTGTAAACACCTATTACGCAGATGCCTTTGCTCTTTGTAGATCCATGATGATTTGACGTTATACATGCCAACTCTAAAACGATGTTTAAGATTCGCCCGTAACTATATTACTCGTCACTCTGTTGTTTTTAATCGGCCATATTCCCCACTGTGTTTGCTCTACGATTCTATTGTTTTCTTATTTTTTTTTACTGCCGTAAGTTAATGGTTTTCACCAACACCTGTTTGAGAAAAGTAAAAAAAAATTGTTGTTTTGCTTGCCATTACGTAAAGCACGACTAGCTGTGTTCTCATATGGTAAAATCTTGGCAAAAATAGGAAAAAAAAATGGCCAAATTTTTTAGAAGAATTCACGTTTTCTTTCGTTATATCCAAACAACAACAACAAAGGGGAATGTTTTTGAAGGTATTTGTTGTACTGGCAGCTGTAAGTTATTAATGTTTCTTAAAACTTCATCCACTTTGGGTTGGTGCTGATTACTGGGGCAAAGAAAATTCTTCTCGCCTTTTCGGTGTGTGTGTGTGTGTGTGTTTTGTTTTGTTTTGAAAGCTTTTTTGTTTAAGAAACAATACTTTAAGGATAATCAGATTAATGCTGAACTTTTAAAAATTTCGATTTTTCCTCGTTCCTTGACGGTAGAGGACGTATTGTTTTTATTCTTTTTGTTTTGATATTATGGAAGACACATTGTTTTTCTACTCTAATGCCTTTTGACCCTTTTATTATGGGGATTTGTGGCTATTTATTTCGTTTTTTTTAAGAAATAAAAATAAATGGTTTTCCAATAAACTTTAAACTCTTAACCCCTGTTAGATTATGGAATTGTTGCTCTTTTCTTAATATTTCTCTTCGTAAATAAACCAAATCTAAATTGAGTCAAAATTTATTTAAAACAATAGGAATTCGGCTATAAATTGTATTTGTATAAAATATAAATAGAATAATTTATGGCTTACAGATATGTGGTGAGGTTTATAAGACCATAAATTAACTTAATAGAGGAACTTTTTTTTATTGGTTTCAGTTATTATTTTTTGTAGTTTTTTTCCAAATAATCGGAAATAATTTTGCTGAAATTAAGGTCATATAGTCATATTATTGTCAATGGGTTTTAACAATAATTTTTATTTACTATAAAACAATGCCTAAAAATAGGCCATAAAATCTTTAACATCATGTTCAAGGATTCAGTTTTACGTTTATCAAGTGACTTTCAATCAAAGGCATTATAGGATATTAATAAATTTATAAACATTTTATAAATAAGTCCAATGTAAATGTCCACAACTTCATAAAAGACTATCGAAATAAGCGAATACGCCTAAGTGCACACAATAATTTTTTTTTTAAATATAAAACCTAACAGTTGACAATGAAAATTTGAAAGGTTTACCAATCCTTTCTTACTTAATTGGTCATTACAACCTTCTAATTAGTATTATGACCTAGCTTCTCATACCAGCTATGTTGTGTGTGTTAATTTTATCCATAAGTTGCGGTACCCCACCGCTTAAAGCCGATTGCCGATTTTTGAGAAACTTTTCATGACAATTTTATTTATCGATAATTTTATTCAACAGTCGAAGAATTTCATTATAATCGAGTTGTTTGAATCGGGAGTTGAATCACGGGCTCTTGTCTAATAAGTCAATTCTCTACTACTCTGAAAGATTTTAGGAGTGATTTGATAGGTTTTTGAGCAGATTTGTGGGCTGGCAGCATCATTGAATCGTACTTTTTCCAAAACCATTAAAACGGTAAAATTGAAGTCAATGATGCAAGGTATAGTGCCACTTTTTTGTACAAATAGAAGAATTGGACTTGTTAGTCACATGTGGTTTTAACAAGACGTTACAATATGATTCACGGCACCCGATTTAATGAACATTTTGGGAGACGTGTATGGTGAGCAATTAATCTAACGTTTTAGAGTAGTTTATTGGCCATATTACACTATTTTTTGAATGGATGCGTGAAGTCCTGCATGTACTGGAATAAGCAGGCTACTGCTGCTCAAATGAAAGAATTGGACTTGGTTGACATACGGTGTCAAGAATGTGGTGCTACTTAATTCGGGGCAGGCGATAGAGTCGACTATATAAAAGGCTTCGTGCAGTCGCTTATACTTTGAGACAAGCCCGCCACGCTTACCACTGCCATTGGTAAGATACCGTAAGCAAAATTTACGCATAAATAATCTCTTAAAACTAAATGTTATGCATACATTATCGCTTTAATTAAATATTTTTTTCACTTTTGGAAACATTTTTTTGTTTGTTTTTTATTTTTCCAAACTCACTAAATAAACTTTCGTATTTAAAAAAAAAGAACTTAATTTAAGAGCCATCCAGATATACTTGAGCGTTTGTGCAGATTGTTGCATGATTTTAAGTAGTAAATATTTTCACAGAATTTTATTAAGAGTCCATGTGTTAAACAAGCAAGTGCACACATTTTCCCTTCACAGGCTTTACGTGAGCGAGTTCATCTGTCTGCCACTTATAATAGAGGAAAATTTTGTTAAAAGTTATAAATTATGCTTTTGTACATACATACATACATACATACTACACCCATACAATGTTGTATGTTAATACTCGAGAATTTTACTTGCCTGCAAATACTATAATTTAATAGCTTTTATACAGACAAGTGGCACAACAACTAACGTGCAACATGTTTATATTATTATACACCTCCCACTTGCCAGAAGGATGATGAGGTTGCTGATGTGCCACATTATAATATGCCAACGTTAATTTATAAGTTTATCTAATCTAATGGGATGTGCAAGTTTAATATTCACATGAAATATGAAGAATCTTCTGTCATAGAGTGAAGAGGTAACTTTTTTTTCTACTTTCTTTCCTAGAGAACACCTGCTGATGGCAATGTCCTCTAAATTAAGTTGATAAAACTATTGTAATGAATAGAATGTTATGCAGAGAGTGTTGCAAGAAAAAATAGAAAGAAAATAATAATTTCGTTAACAAATAAAAGCCTGTTTCTATACAACATGTTCGCAAAAATTTTAAAACTATTGTCGAAGACTGAAAGATCTTATTTTAAAACTTGAATTAATTAAAAAGTTTTTAAAACAACTATTTTGCATTTAAATGAAGTGCAAAATCTTCAGGCACATGTTGTGTTGTTTTCTTTTTTGTGAAGGAGAAGTAAATTTTTAAGGAAAAAGTTCAAAACAATACTTATTCCATATAAGAGAGCTCTCAATACTGTCGCTGTAATACCTAGTACTCAATCTGGTCATTTTCTTTTGAGATTTATTAAAGTTGCCATAGTCTAAGATGTAGGGTGTGGCATATCAGAATTAAGGCCACTATCAAATTCCTCGTCAGGCATCTGCAACAAAATGAAAAAAGAAAAAATATTTCTTCGGCGACTTCCTCTCAGCTGATTTTTGATAAAAACTTTCTGGGAGTAAATTAAATTACCATGAAAAAGGTGTTCAAAACTCTGTGGTTCGAAATCGATTTTAAACTATAGGAACCGCCATTCATGTATAAAGTTAACGTATATACAACATAAGTGGTCAAAACTTTGCAGAGAACGTAATAAAAAAATTATTTACCGCTTTCTTGTTTTCGACAGAGGCCTATTTATGATACAATAACTTTGAAAAAGGTTGTACAAAATATTTATTTACGTATCGATTAATGCTATACTTCTAAGCTTATTCGCTAAGCTTATTCTTCTCTGGAGTGAAACCCCTAGAATTTGATCTGTTTGAACTACTGTGCAAGTGTAAAATACGCTGTATATGCTGCATGTTTTCCTTCACTGAAATCCCAATATGTAAGGCAACCCCATTTAAAATTGAATTTTTGCTCGTTGTTTACAGCACTAAATTGTTGCAACTAATAGATAAACTTTGTAGCACATGTCAGCAGTTGCATCAGAAACAAGTGCATTTAATACTTCAGGGTAGACTTTCTCTCATAAACTCTTCTCTCATATGAGCTTATGGCCATGCAAATATTAACATTTTTCTGAAGGAAATTTCTTAATATTATTATTGTACATACTCATGTACACTGAAATACATTAACTCATACATTCATTTATTCAGTTATTCATTCATTACACAATTCGTTTATGAGGAAGTAAACTTTGTCAACACATTGTCAAATTTTATGTCTTTCTTTAGTTTCATTTGTAATTCATCTCTGTAACCGAGTGGAATATTGTATTGCCTGTTAAATATTAATTTTCATTGTGGAAATAAGAAACGGAAATACAGTGTGGAGTAAAATTAGTGTTATATCGATTGATTGGAAAAAGAAAATTTCTGTGAAAAGTACTTTTATGTTGTTCCCTTTAAAGAACATAGCGCTGTCACATCTCAATTTTTTGTTTCATATTAATAATCACATTTTTTTTACGATGATTGGCCTGTTGTAGCAGGGGTTCTAGGACGGTAGGGTTACCAATTACTTATTTATCCTTATCTTTTCCAAAAGTTGGCGATGCATTAATTTTTTAAATTTGAAATAATCACGTTAAAAACTTACTTGCCTGTTTTTTGTAGCCCATAGGGATTATCAATTATTTAGTCTGAGGCCTTTTTGTCAACTTTAACTCTCGTTGCGCTAGATAGGTAAACATCACGCGAGACCTTTAATTCCAATATCCAAGAAATCAATCTATTGTATCACTTAACATGTCGAGAATATTTGGACACTCTCCATTTTTCTGGCGATCATGACCCATGGAAAGGCTTAAAGAAATGTATGAAATTCAAAGTTGTTTAAATGACCATCTGAAATAATGTTTTCAGGCAACTTGATGAATGTTGATTTCTAAAAACTTCAGTTTTAGGGTTTTTATTGTGGTTTCACAATAAAAATCTAATTTTTGTGAAGCCGTATGATTTTGTTGACCAGTCGTTAATACATGAAGTTTGTTTCTGCTAATTTCCCATCCAATTAAGCCGAAATTTGATTTGTAGAAAGGCTATTTTCATGCTTACCAAACAGTCTCTTTTTCCTAATGCAATGGCTTTTTTACAAGCATTTTTGAGTTTACCGAGTTCCATATGCTTTAATATTATTTGCTGACGTAACTACCGATTTTTTCTTTACATTTTAAAGAGTATCTTTTTATATTATTCCAATATTATATTAATTCTTATAATTTGGTTTTTTTTTTTAAAATAAAATAATAAATTTCTATGTAATGCTGCAATATGCTCAAAAGTATACTTCGTATTTCTTTTTTGCTCCCCACGGTATACAATGTATGCATATATATTACATTATACAATGGTTTTTGTCTACGATTGAGAAACGTATACTTTGTTGTTGCAAACAAAATCTAATATTGTATTGAAATATCTTTGAAATGAATAAGCAAAATGAATATCTTCTATATTTCAATTATCCTTAAGTATTCGTAATAAAGGCAAAATATATTGTATAATAAAAATGAAATGAATACCCTATACACTTATATATATATATATATATATATATACTGCTAATATCGATTTATATAAATGATATGACTTTTATTTTGAGTTGATAGTTTATTTTGGTCTTATGATTATATTTCCTTTTTATAATCGAAGACGTAGGAGTTTAAGGTTTTTTTTTTTTCTTTGAGAATAGAAAAGAATAAAAAATTGTGTCTTTGTTAAATATTGAATTACTTAGAAATTTGTTTGATTTTGGCTCTAAGGGTTAAATATTGATATTTAAAAGAGTGAAATGATCTGAAAAAAAAAATTCAAATGCTCATTTAAGGTATCAGTTTCCTCCGTTAGATGTCTATTGGGTTATTCATCGATAGTCCGATGCAAGATTGAAGTCTTTTCATGCCACAGCTGCTAACTGTCTGTCTAGACTGTCTTAAACCTGTCTAAATTGGGCGGGGTATTATGTTATGTTACTTTTTTTTTCTTGCAGCTTTAGGGATAGTATATGAGGTTGTACGTCAATTGTTGCTGCTGCTGCTGTGACACATAAATCGTTAATTTTAGCCTGTCATTGGAGTTTTGATAGATTATCAGCGACTGATTTCTAGATTCAATCTAATGTGACTGTGAACAGGAGAGGATACTACAGGTATTCTTGTTTAACACTGGCAATTTAAATTTTATATTGCCTTCTTATTCAAAAAAAGTCGCAGTAGTTTAGTAGGTAGGCATCTCGATCAAATCGGCGACTTCCTCTCAGCAGATTTCTGGCTAAAACTCTGAAATTATATAAAAATTACCATGAAGTCTCAAAAAAAAAAAATAAAAAAGATTATTCTTAGTCGACTTTAAACTGTAGGTCCCGTCACTTATGGATAAAATTACCACACAACGTAAGTAATGTGAGAAGCTAGGTCCTAATCCTGACTGAAGGGTTGTATTGGCCCATTATGTATGTGGCGAATGATAGTCTTAAAGTTGTTTTTCTTGGCATTCCGAGCTTTTGCCGGTGACATGGTAATTTAATTAAAAATTTTTCATTTTTCTTCAAGATATTATAGCTGAGCTTTGAACTTGGAGTTTTAGGCTAGTAAGCCAAAACACTTCCTATTCGGCTACGATGACCACTTATTAAATAAAAATTTTACAAAAATCTATGCTATTGTTTACATACTTTAAATTTATCAAGAATTTCTGTAACGATTATTTTATCGTATGAATTCATACTTTTACAACTCTGTTTCCTTGGATTTATTCTACATGTTTTTGTGTAAATAATATATTTTTCTAAAATTCTTTGAAAGTCATAAAATTTATTTATATTGTATTATTACAGTTTCCTCTTCTTTCTTTTTTATTTATTTTTCTCTTATTCGCATATGATTTGTCGTTTTGCAGTAATAAATATGCATGATGAAGTATTCAATTTTATTAAGATGCCATTGCTGTTGTATTCAATACAATAATTGTCTCCTAGGGCTCTGAAAAGTATTTACGAGAGTATAAACTTAACAATATTAAATCGAGTAGAATATAAAATAATTTTTATTTAATGCACTGCACTGTTGACATTTGAAATACGAGTAATTTGAAGTGTAAGCTGATGAAATGTCAAGAATGCAATTGGTACGTAAGTAATAATTGCTGAATTTTAAATCGATTAAAGTGCTGCTGACTATAGCAGGAGTTTATAAGAAATAAAATAAAAGTCTTGCATGAAATCGACTTAAACCAGTTTGTAGTTGGTTTTAGATGTCAAAGTTTCCAAATAAATTTAAAAAGTTAAGAAGTGTAATCTGAGTCTGTGAATACTTGTGAATGCTTGGCATACTCGTATGAGGAGGGATTACTAAGGCTCTGAATGCATTTATGTATACAACACTGGTACTGGTACTTGTCACATGGCACAATATATTTGGCATTTGCAATAAAGTACCTGCATTACCTTATCATGGATTCGAGTGTCGAACAGTAAGGCAATGAAGTATAAATTTTTGAGAAGTTTAATGCATTCGTTGTTAAAAAGCAAAGGAACATTTTAAATGAGCTTCAATGCATACTTAAGTTCTACGAAGAATGTTTTATATGGCAAAGGCAAACAGGCTTTATAGTTTGTTTAAATTTTTATGTGTAAGCCATACTCCATTAGCACTTACAGTTCTGTTAACTTGATGCTAAAAATTTAAGTTAACTAAACTATTTGCCGATTTCATTTAACATGATTACTGGTTGTGTTCCCAACAAACGGTGGTCTGCCAAAACTTGTCATAGGGATTTCTGAGCCTGTACCTGATTTTTGTCTCCTTTCTCGAATGTTGATATGCTCTTAAGTTAGATAAGATGGCGGAACCAAAAAAGCATGGACTTGGTTATAAGAAGATGTCATACATTCTACATTTTCTCCTTTCTGTAATTGTAATTGAAGTTGCCATAGTCTAGTAGACGCAGGAAGTAGTTCAAACTCTAGCTCAGACATCTCCAACAAAATCGAGATACGAAAAAATATGCCGTCGGCCAACAGCTTTTCAGCAGTCTTTTGGCAGAAACTCTAAGAGTAAATAATATTGCCATGAAAAGCTTCTCAAAAATGTGTTGTCTGGTCCTGCCACTCATAGATAAAATTAACACATACAACATGAGTGGAATGAGAAGCTAAGTCATAAGACTGACTACATAATTTTAATGACGAATTCTGCAAGGAAGTAATCTTCAGCGTGGTTATTAATTGCTTGTTTCCAGGTACATTGGCTGGATTATAAGATGAGCTTAAAGTTGTTCATTATCAACGTAACCTTTAGACAGTTTAGATGATGATAAAATAGGTCGTAAAGAAAGCACATGTCTGGCAATCTTTTCGCATATAATCCAGGCTTGATCAGTGTAGTTTCGGCAATGCTCTATTTACTAGACCACGGCTATTTCAGTTCTGACATTTTGTAAAGTCACATTAGTTTTCATACATTCTTTCAATTTCTCACTTAGTTAGTTGGTGGTGCAGTACTTCTCTATGATAACATAACATAATTGATCATTACAATCCTTTAGTTAGGATTATGGTCTAGCTTCTCACACCACTTATGGTGTGTGTGTTAATTTTATATATGAGTGGAGGGACCTACGATTTAAAGTCGACCCTGAACGACAGATTTTTGAGAAAATTTTCATGGCAATTTTATTTAACCCCAGAAATTATTCCAGAAACCCACAAAGAGGAAATCGCCAAAGATATATTAGTTCTAGCTTCGTTTTGTTGTAGATGTCTGAACTGGCCAATACACTACCTATTGGATTACGGCAAATAAAGCTTTCTATGATGGATTGAAAGAATTTCGTGCTTATAACCTTATGCCGACTTACAGCAACTAGGCTTCAGCTACTGTTTGGTTATAGTATTCTATGTCCAAAGGTATGGCCACATTAAGCTAAATCATCTTTCATTATTAAAAGAAGGATGCTAATAGTAACCTCCTTTGAAAAATGTAATGAGGAGCACTGTATTGTATGACAGTACAACCGTACATTCCCGTCATCGAAAGCACCTTTCTGTTCAATCCAAAACTTTTTTGTAAGCACCATAGAGTCTGCAAATATGTTTACCATATACTTTTAAGATCTTATTAAAACAACCGTTATTTAAAAGTTTTTTTTTTATTATTATTTATTTGATTTTAAAATTAAAATCTATTATTAATTTGCTTAAACATATGTATGTAAGTATGTAATTAATTAATTTATTGATTTTTTTATTTTTAAGCTTAAAAATTAAAAGTTTTATTTCAAATTAAAACTATACACCCTGTATGTTAGACACTACAATATAAATAATTCATTAATGTTTCATTTCCTTTTTTTCATTAATTTAATTTTAATCTGCATATTTCTTTAATGGATTTTAAAGCTTAAATGTTTTTATAAAATGAAAACAATATTTAAACAAAAAAAAAAAAGAAAAAATTTTTATAAATTTAGTTTCAAACCATGGTGGCTTGGATTAAATCTAGAGGCTTACACACATACATACATACACATACATATATTGTACATTAACATAGACTAAATATAGTATTATAGACAAATTTATACACAATATTAATTCTGATTAGGCTTTGTTAATGGAACAAATGAATGGAAAACACAAAAACAAAAACAGAAAAAAAAAACAAAAACAAAAAAACAAATTATAATAAAAACAAAACATACAAACAAATAAAGCCATTATGGTCTAGTGAGTGTAGTTAATATTAGAACATTTGAAAGTATAGGGTGTCCCTTTAAAATATGTTATAGAGAATCCATAGAATTTATGTAATTACTTAGTGACGGAATGTCTTTTTATTACAAATAAAAACACAACAAATAAGTTTTTTTTTAAATTAAAATTCGAGATTTGTTAATGAGAATATCCTAATGGTCTAAGACTCTATAAAAGTTGAGATAAGTATAAAGGGAGACAGATACCCACGATTAACTCTTGCTATGTTTAAGTGCTAGTAATTGTGTAAGAAACAATCTCTTGAGACTCAGCTTTACCATTGAAAGGGCTCTAGCGGTAACTAGACAATATGAGCATATACATTTACAGCTGGCAGTAACCACCCTATCTTCGATAAGATATATGATCAGCAAAAGAACTCTAGCTAACAGAAATAATTATCCGATTAGACACAGCAATATTGCCATATCTCAGTGATATGCGCCAAATGAAGACTACCATAGGCAAGAGAATTATATAGACGTTGGTCAGAAAGCCAATTTAGATGTTGATAGCATTTTAAATGACATCGAGGCTAAGCATAAATACCACTATGACCGGAGTCATAGGAAAACTATTGAAACATTTTAATAATATCGAGTATAGTAGACGGTAACAATCTACAGAACGCTCTGAGCAGTCTTTCTTCTTTGGTAACCCTGTTCGTATTCATTCTTTGAAGAATTAAGACCTATACAGACAGACTGAAATTAATATTAGAAGCTGATCGTGGTTAACAATGCTATGCTTCAGGCGGGGAGCTGATTCAAGGTCACATTGTAACTGTCAGCCAGATTAGCAATAGGAAGTTTTGATAAGGTGATTAGAGAGTAGCCTCTAATGAGTTCATAGGATTATCTAACTAGGGATGGCCTGAGAGAGTTGTGTTCTGAAACCAGTTACGATGATTGCAAGAATCAAAATGTGAAGTGGTTGACAAATTTGGTCCAGTGATGATTGCAATGCAATATCAAAGCTAACACACAGTGGTGTTCATCATCATTTTCTTATTGGATGTCATACGATACGTAGAATTTATAAGAAATCGGGTCAATAGCTCATATTTGCAATGGTATCTGAAGAGAGATTTCAGTACAGTACTAATTTAAATGGGCCAGTCTTTCAGATATTAATGTCATCAAAAGGCTTAATAGGCTGGTTAGAGCTGCGGGAAGATTAAAATGGGACCCATAAGTCATATGTATTAATGGTTAGTACATTCCATGCTGTCGGATCTAGGTCCTTATTTTAACAAAAGATTTTCTTATTTGTTAAAATGATTGCCTGATGATGTTTGATGATGATTTCATATGCAGGACTTGCTTGCAAATTTTCTTGTAATAATATTCAATAGAGACATTAGTGTCCTATTTGTCTTCAAAGATTTTCAGCATTTCTAAGGGACACCCTACATAACTCATAGCTCTTCATTAACATAACATAACATTCATTCATTCATTCATTCATTCATGTAAAATCCTATTTTTTCTCTCGACTAATATATACGCAAACATTATCGTTATCATTTACATAAAAAATAAACTCTAATGATAGAAAAATAGAAAAAAAAATGGTGAAAATCGCACAAAAGAAAAACTAAAATCCTTTTAAATTTGTATATACAGCAGAGGAGGGAAAGAGAAAGAAAAGAGAAAATAAAAAAAAGAAAAATTAAGTGTTTGATTATAAGTACCCGTATGTGTGAATTTCGCTTTCATATGTGCTTTAGGGTGGGTATAGATTTTAGTAGTTTTTCGTTTTTCTTTTTCTTTTATTATCGCTTTTAATTGGCATATTTTCCTTCCTTTTATGTTTTGTTTTCTGTTTATTTATATCAACATTCATCATCGGTTATTGTGTAACTGCCACGGAATTCTCTTAATGGTGTTGTAATATTTGTACTCGCTGAAGAATTACTTGTGGCGGCCATTAGTGGTGCACCTTGAAATGATATTGCCAGCGGTAGGGCAGAGGGCGCACATAGACTAAGTGCACTGCGCCTTACGTACCGACGATAGCGTGTAGGTGCCCGATCTAAAAAAAAAATAAAAACACAATAATTTTAAATATTTTTTAAAGAAAAAAATCTCTTTTAAATAAGCGAAGGGAACGTTGCACAGTGGTGCACAAAATGTTTTCCTAGATTAAAATTGAATTAAAATAATTCAGACAGGTATAAGTGTATAAGTTGTATGTATGCTAAGTGGCAGTTGTAATTGATAATAATTAATATCGATAGATAATATCGATAACGATAAGCTATGCCCATTGAGGAGGCTGGCAGTTCTATCTACTTCCTATATTACAAATACATTTGTTAAATGTACTCTCAGAATATTGCCGCGGAAGCTATACTCATACGAAACACCTGGTCAATCCCAAGCAAAGCGCCTGTACACGCAATACTCCACACTGATATGCTACATACTGAGTTTATGTGAGACATACTACTTTATTTGGAGTCGCCGCTGTCTAGCAGTTAGTATGTTGGCTTATTAGACGTGAGGCCGCGGTTCAAACCCAGGTCAGACATCTCTAACAAAACGAAATATGAAAAGATATTTCTTAGGTGACTTACGCTCAGCAGATTTCTGGCAAAAGCTCTGAGAGTAAATAAAATTGCCATGAAAAGTTTCTCAAAGAAAAACTTATCGTTCGGTATCGACTTTTAAATGTAGGTCCTGCCATTCATGTATAAAAGTAAAAAACTCAACATAAGTGGTGTGAGAAACTAGATCGTAATACTGACAAAACCATTGGACCCACTTTCTCAAGTGGACTCCAGATACTCAAATATTACAAACGATCAATGAGAACCATTTATAACGGTTGCTGTAGTTTACTAGTCTATTCCAGTATGATTCATGAAAATAAAATATGGTCCAGACAAGAATTTTATGGCCGCAATCCTCAGAATTTTATCCGCTATCTGGTGCAAAATTATTTCGCAATAAGTTCAAAAGTTCACTGAACATGATTAACCAGCTGCCTGAACTTGACCTTGTAATACGCATTTTTTAAGTGAGTTTTAAATAGTGCAACATCAAGCAGAAACTGTAACACCCTTCATGTTCAAGTGCTTTAAACATATTTTTAAAAGCTTTAATAAACCAGCTGAAAAATTTATATGGAAAATTAAATTAAGTGCCTTAAGAACAGTAACCATCAATGTTGTTATCATATTATGACATTAATTTCCTTTAAATCGCGTTAAAATCCATTTATTTTCGTCCTTTTTAACTTTACATTCAATGTTTATTTTCAGCATCATACTTAACTGCAATACTTCATTATTTCATATACACAAATACAAATACATACACACTTACCTTTCACAGTTGCACTTAAGCAAACGTATAAATGCAGCACGAAATGTCCGATTAAATATCGTATAAATGATGGGATTTATTGTGGAGGAAACATAACCTAGCCACAGGCAAGTATTGACAACATGTTCGGGTACTTCACATTCGGGACAGGCGGCAAATATAATATTCAAAATGAAAAACGGTGACCAACAAAGGACGAACGTAAAAAAGACCAGACCAAGAACTTTGGTTGCCTTTTGTTCCGTGGCCACTGCATTGGCGGAAAGACTGTTGCGTTTATTGCGATTATTCAGGAAGCTGTTGAAGATGAAAGAAAGGAAAAAATAAAAAGATGAGAATGACAACAAGGCGTAATTAAATGTTAATAAATGATTGTGCATAACAGTAACAGAAATATCGGATGTTAAATCCTATTATAGGCACTCTTTAAGGTTAAGGAGTTTACAATAATAAAAATTGCCTTAAAGTATACTATACAAATTATATTATTTTTGTTATGATAAAGTATGCTTCACAGAGTATGACATTGAACTAAAAATAGCATTTCATTGAAGAAATTAAAAACACAGGACGACATTAAGGATTCTGTTTTATTTTATTTTTTATAGTGGTTTTATGACTATTGGAAGAAGAGACTAAAAGAGGTGGTAAATGTATTAAATTATCCTTGAAGTTCTCTGATATTCGATAGCAGAGGATCTTAAAAACGAATATATATCTGGACTCTGGAATCTTTATTACTTATTTCAATATACAATTTTGGAATTTAAAGATGAGAAATAACATCATGGAAATGTAAAATATTGATTTCTTCGTAATGAATCCCACTTCTTAGTTTTATTCAGGCATTTGTGATGCTTTCGTTTCGGTTTTATCATACGCTATTCGTATTATTTCTACTTATTGCAGTAACCATTAAGATTAAACTGAGCTTCATACCGACATAAGAAGGACAACGTAAACCTTAACAATCATTAGAAATACAATGAAAAAAAACCCTTGACAGTTCCACGGTATATGCTACCTTTTGATGTACTCACGTTTCTTAAAATTGTTACATTTTCGCTGTTATTTAAAACACTCTGTGTGTGCTTACTTGGAGGACTTAAACAAATTTTGAAGAAAAATGTGGAAATAATTTTAAATTTATGTTGTATTGCATATTACCACTATTTGGCCTTAAACTATGCTACGGTTTTATAAGAACGGTGATAAATAATAGTGTTGTCCTACATGGACGTTAATGAACACATTGACGTTTTTTTTATTATACCAATAGTTCCTACATTTCTTTTATAAAGATTTTCTAGGTAGCAGGTAATTGGTAATTTTTCTCCAGAAATGGTTCTATCTCTTGTCTAAAAGTAATGATCTGTAATGATCCGAAAGCTATTGCCGTTTTTGAGTTTGGTATCTTGTAAATGGTACCAATGTACACTACAGATATTCACTTTTTTATATTCGTTTACGTATCTTCCACACCTATCTTATCAAGTTTCAGTTATGTTTGACTGCCTTATCATCTTTAATATTAAAGAACTAATAATTTTCGAAATTTATTTTCATACTCACCGTAAGTTTAGTGTTGGCGTTGCCACTTTATTAAAATTAAATCGTAATACTTTCAATTTACGATTACGTCGTGTTTCACGACTAATCGAATTTGGCGTTTGAGTACTCTGTTCACACGTACTGCCATAATGCAGGTGATGATGATGGTGCAATTGTTGTTTCTGCTGCAGATGATGATGATGCAGACTATCACTTAAACTACCCGGTGAGGCGGAACAATTGCTCATTTTACTATTGCCTGTTAGAGTAGAAATACTAACATCACTTGCTCCACTTGTAGCCTTCCGACCATTTCTATCGTCTGGACCATTTCGTCGCAACGAGAAACGTAAAGAATTCATGGACAATGATGTTTTACCATTGCCTCGTTTATTACCACTGTTGCTTTTGCTACTGCTATTATTGTTGCTGTTGTTGTTGCTGGTAAAACCTAATTGCGGTAAATTGTTGCTGTTGCTACTACGCACCGAGGAACGTCTATTTGGATGGCTGAGAACAGAGAGCAAGTATGAAAAGAAAAAAAAAATAAAAAACGAGAGATTTTATTTAGTTTTTCTTTTATTTTTCCATTTCGTTTATTTTATTATTCAGCTGCCTTAATGGGTTTTTTATTTTCATTTTCATTTTCATTTTAGTAATTTAATCTGGTTTTATTTAATAAAGAATCATAATAGAGAGAAGGAAGTGAGTGAGAGAATAATGGTTAATCTAGTGTTCTTATGGTTAAACAACGATTTGAGAATTTTATTAAAAACAAAAACAAAAATAGAAAAATTGAGCCTGGACGACAAAAATGATGACATTTTTACTTCTTGGCAAAAGGGGGAAAAATGATTGGCAACAGTTAATAAAACAAATTTACTTTGACCATCATTTTTAATAAAATTATGATAAAAAAAAAAACAAAATTAAAGTGTGTTAAGCTTACAAATTAAATTTGTTTTTGAGTAGAGGGGTATATATCTGTAGAACAACGTAATATTTAGAGAACGGCTGCATAAGTTCAAGTAGGTAGGCAGAAAATGAATAAAGACTAGACTGCTAAACTGTGTATTTTGTTTAGACTTATAAGATTGTATTGTCGTTTCACAATTGTGTTTCAAGTTTTATGAAAATGTTCTTCACTACTTACGGTTGTAAATAATTTCCAAAATAAGTACTTAAGGTTATAAATTAAAAGAAAACTTTTAAAACCATTTCTGAGTAATACAAGATACAATGTGATGGATTATTTTATCTCCTACCTCCTAATACTAATCTATTACAAGCGAGACATTATACTTTTCGCTCTAAACTATGCCTAACAGTAGCTTAGCAGGGTACAGAAACCATATATATTGTGCAGCCCTTGCGCTGATCAACTTCTTTCTTTTGCCTGACATTGGTAGAACTTGGTCAGTATAGGGACTGTGTTTGCCTGTGACGTCACAACGGGCCGCTATGCGTGCTCAAGTGAGCTTTTTGATATCAGAGGCTACCACTCCGACCTAACCTAATTCCATATATGCTCCATTATCTTCTACCCGCTATAGGAGTTTTCAACTTGTATTGCGATTTATCTTCACTGCCTTTATTAAATGTCTTCCGCTCCAATAGTAATACTTAAGAATTCCATCAATTGCCACCTTAGTTGGATTGGAAAGTGTTTTGCGTAAAACATATTCGACGCATCTTCACTTAAATGTTGTTGGCCGTTGACTTGTCTGATCCTCTCTAGAGATACTATTTGTTGTAATAATCTTCTCCAGATACTAAAAAACGGCCGATCGTTTACAATTTCTCAAAAATCTTTCGTTCGGAGTCGACTTTAATTCATATACAGAGCATGGATGGTGTGAAAAGGAAATAATTGAGAACATAGTTCAACTTCAGAGCACAGATTGTACTTTAAATAATTTTGCAAGCATTGAAGCGATTGTTGCAACCTTCTTATTATTTTAAATAAATTTTGCCAAGATTTGTGAAAAAACCTAAGGAAATTTGTTTCTTTTTTATTTCTCTTATCGAAAGATAGAGAAGAGAAATATAAACTAAAACAAATATTAACAAATAAGAGAATAACCGAAATTCGAAAAAAAGCTTCTTTTATGGTCAACCATAGTTTATTCAACAATAATGTGGGATGATTTTTAAACGGACTGCCTTGCCTGGCTGTCTGCCTTGATATTTTATCAAAAATTTTTCATCTGTATGTATATATGTATGTATGTATGTATGCCACTAAGTGTATAAGTTTCTACTACTCAACTCAAGGCATTGTTTGTGTTTCCTTTAAGAGAAAGAAAACGAAGTAGACTAACAAAAGAAAAAAAGAAAATAAATTCATTACAATTGTCCAAACAATTTCATTTTTAAAAGCATTTTTTTTTCTTTGGTGTTTTTGTTTAAGGAAATAACGAAAAGAGTTCGTGGTTAGAAAAACAAAAAAACTTTCTACTAAACTTTAGACTTTTTAGTTTTGAAGGCCTTCTCTAACTGTATGCAGCATATGATGCACATGTGTGTGTATGCAGTGCAACATGGTTAACATTTCCATTTGATGGGACTTTAGCATGACCATTATGTTATAAAAATTTCATAGTTTGCTTCAGTTTCCCTTAAATTTTCCTCAATAAAGCCAATGAAAACTAAACTTTTCAAAAAGCCGGAAAAACATAAATTTCTGCAAAAAGTTTTTTAAGTGTTATTGAGGTTTAATTTTTTTACTATATAAACAACCTGAGAGAGAGAGAGAGAGAGAGAGAGAGAGAGAGGGAGGGAGAGAAAGAAGAGAGCACTTGAGTGTGAAAGAAACAAAGTATGATAACTAAACTGAAAGTTATATGGAGCGTATGCGTAATATGCAATGAAAATATGGAAAGTTCATACAAATAACTCATACGTCTAGGGGGTAATATTAAAATCAAAGTAAATAAATTAAAAATTTAATTTAAAACCATTAAATGCTCATTTCTCAAAACAAATGTTTGAACAATATTTTGAAAAAAAAAAAAAAATAATAAAACTTCCTTTATGGCTGAGTTTTCAACGGAAATTTTTTTAAAAAGTTTGTCTTTAAATACACTTTGATTACACCCTGTGCCACAATCTAAAGTGTATCCCAAATATCTATGGACATTTATTCGAACAATTAATAAATAAATCGAAAAACCACAAGTCGTCTGAGGCTGTCGACTTTTAAATGCCTTCCATCTGAACTGTTTCATCTGTTGTATATTGCATTTGGGTTTTGCTTTTTTATTCATGTCCACGCAACAGTTAAAGCCCACTGACCATTCACAAGGTCATAGATATGCTAATTGTATTCTAAAGCCATAGTAATGAATCTTAAAATGCCGCTTATGGAGCTGAGAGAAGGTATAAATGATTAAGGCAAAGCCAATAACCGTCTTGTTTTTGATCTGCAGTTTAAGATTATGAAGTGGACGGTATTAGGTTTCTAAAAGAAGGTTCCAATACACTTATAATATGAGCCACAACAACACTGCTAATTATATTTGAAGAAAACTGCGGATAAAACCTTATAATTTAAGCAATTTATGTCCTACTGCCATGATTTATTACTTCCTTAGATCCTTAAAGGAGTATCCTAAAGGAGTATACAAGCATTTCCTGTATTTTCTTAGTAATTTGAGGTTTTTCTTTAGTTTGTTTAAGTTTCCTTATTGACTGATCAATTCTACTGGCACTTATAAACTTCCTGTCACAACTAATGTTTCATATTTTATTCAATCTTCTGTAGATTATAAATTCAATGCTGTTCTTGCTGTTGTAGTTCTGAAAACTCTAAAATAAAATGCTTAAATTATTGCTTTTAAACGAAATACTATAACTCTAGTATTTTCATCCACCGGTATCACTTTTCTATTTTGAAATTTTATTTTGTGGCCAAAATGGTTTTGAATGATTTACTTAAATTTTATTAAAAGTGTTGCAGGTTTTTAGGCACTTTAAAAGGATTTCTTGTGGAGAATTTTCGTACTGCCTTTAAAAGTTGTAACAATTTATATTGGATGGTTGGTTATATGGCGGTTAATGTAGTTTCAAAATTGTTGCCTATTTTTAGGCAACTTATTTTTTATTTCTTAAATTTTTCTGAGAATCTGTAAATTTAAGGTTAATGGTTATTGAAGTGATTTGTTCTTTAAATACATTGCTTGTATATTTTTACAGTTACAACCTTTAGTTATTTTGACTTGTTATTGTTGGCAACTATATTTATATTGTGTTAGTGTTATTTAAACACTTTAAAAGTTTATTTATTAAAGGGAAAATAATATTGGTTTATAAGCAAAATGTATCTTAATTACTTGTTATTTTACTTTTCCTTTGTGAGGTTTTACTTGACCAATTTAATTTTTATGTTTTAAATAAAATGTTGCCTATTTTAAGGCATTTAATGGTCTTTTTGTATTTACAGTTTCCATATGCTCCTATTGCTGTTTCCTTACTTACGTTTAAGACATTGTGGTTAAATCATTAAACTTTAATTAGGGTCAGTAGAATCTTGCAATTGTAGTCCAGTAACAACCATTTTTGCATGAACTTTTTGTATGTCTTTGAAATCTAATAGGAAAATAAAAATCATAATGTCATTGGATAGTTGGGTTGTGGACTCCAGAAATAAGTAGCCTTAAAAGGAAAAGTGGTTTTGGTCGTTATAAGCGAAAAAAAAAACTTTCTTGATAAACTTTTTACAGAATTTGAAAGAGAATTTCCTCATTTGGAATTTAATCTGTTTTCGCAATAATATATATACGAGTGTATGTGTGCCTACTATTTACATTAACTGCGAAGAAACTCTCAATGTTTTCTGTGGTTATTTAACATTGCATGCCACTGTCCATTTTCTGTACATGGTTTTTGTTCATTAAAAAAAAAAAAAAAATAAATGAGGCCTGAAATGCTTTTAAAATATGTTCAGAGATTTTGGTTTTTTTTTTTACAGAAATTTTTGTTGTTTTTGTTGCTTTAATTTAAAACCATGAAACAATAAAAATAGAAAATTAAAACAAAAATTCATTAGACATGTCGAAATGATATTTTTAATACACTTTTTATTTGAGAAAATCAAAAAAAAAAATTTATTTGCTGCGGTTTCATTTAAAAACCATTTCATAAAAATATTGACTAAAAAATTGTTGTTTTTGTTTTTGTTTTTGTTTCTGTTTTTGTTTCAAGTATTCACAAGTTTTAAATTAACAATTTGCATGTTTAAAATTTTTCGTTTCGTTTCGCTAAATAAATAAAAAAAAAATATTTTAGTTTTATGAATTGCAAAAGAAAAAGCAAAAGCAACAACAACAAAATTAATCCTCTTGCATATATAAACAGACCAACAAATATTCAGTAAGCCAAAAACCAACAGTTGAAAATTACCGCAAATTGGTCTTTGCAATAAAAAATTTTAAATGTCCATGCTATACATACATATGTACACATAAAATATTTAAAAAAACCTTGCTTGATATTTAAAAATCATTAAATTTGTGGAGAAAAACATTTAACCTGAGTAAAATAATTTTTAAGGCCAAAAATTAGGGGCACAAAAAATGAAGTGATTTCCTCGAAGGCTTTGGTTTAAAAATACTTTTAACGTTATGTATGTATGTTCAGAGAGGAGTGTATATTCTACACTTAGGTCAAATATATCTTGGGATAGACGCGACTTTCGTTGTCTAGTAAGTAGTATGTTACTAGACATGAGGTCTCATTTCCAACCCCAGGCTAGACATCAAAATGAAAATATGAAAAAATATTTCTTCGGCAACTTCTTTTCAGCAGATTTCTGCCAAAACCTTAAGAGACAAAAAAAAACTGCCATGAACAGTTTCTCAGAAATCAGTCGTTCTTAATCGACTTTAAACTGTAAGCTCTGCCACTCATGTATTTAATGAACACACACAACAGAAGTGGTAATGACCAATTTAGTATGTATGTTTGGATAGATACGATGTTTTCCAAACTATTATTTTAAAGGCCACAAAACTCTGCCAAGTCTATGATGACTTACTGTAATGTGGATATAATGCTTTCGAGGTAGTCTATCTGAGCATTGCTTGCTGTAAATAAATCGACCAGCTTCGTCCGAAAAAGTTTCAAGACAGAAAACAGATATCGTCAGCATTATTCAGATCATTTAAACAACCTTGAAGCATCCAAGTATTCCCCAGGAATTTTTAAGGTGAAACACAATGCTTTCCTTCAATAATTTAAATCCTAATATAATTTCCCATAACGTCTTTTCAATCCTGTATAGTGTCAGTAAAAGAAATTCCTTGCCTATCCTTTGATTAGCATATACTTCTCACAGAATTCAAGTATGTATTCTGTTAATTCGTTTTCCTTATTATAAAATTTATATATGGTCTCTCTGCAAGAGGGTTCATTATACCATATTGACGTGGTGTACGAATGGGTTAAGAACGGTTACAGTCCTTAAATTATTTCCAAATTGTCGGCTGTATAACTCAAATCTGTTCGTACTGTAATTACCCAGCAAAAATTTTGATTGCGTCAAACGCATTTGATTCCACTCTTCATTGTTCCTTTTCCATTCCTCAGAAGGACTTTAGATTTGTCAAGCTCTATAAGCTCCTCTATTAGCCCATTGGCATGAACTGGAATACAGCAAAGTTTGCCCTTATTTACCCAGTCCAGATAATTTACTGCCCAGACTGTCACATACTATTCTCGAGTCAACTGAGAATCGAGAGCTCGGACAGCAGTATGATTGTTAGATTCGATTAATAAGTACCATCGTTTTAGCTTACTATCCATGCTTAATTATTCACATCTTATTCATGCTATAATGTGTTTTTAACCCATTCGTACACCACGTCAATATAGCATAATGAACCAGATTGAAACTTTTTAATTGCTATTCTACGCCATCTCACTGCACTCACTATTACCACCAGTTCTCTTAAGAGATTATTTAATTACTCATATTACTGTTATAATATAATGCTTAACATAGCTCATGCATGAACATGCAATACATAAAGATTGCATTACCATTCAAAATTTTTCTCCCTTAAAGTAAAATTATTTTTGGGGGGGAAAATTACATTCCCCTTGCAAAGCAGTTAGTCAGTTGAATGTATTTCAAAATTATGAACAAATTTTTATTATTATTAACATAAAATAAGATAAGAACAAGATAAACTGATGATAAAACCAAGTCCCATGCTGCATGCCATACCCAACAACAGCAGTCGACTGGTGTCGTATTAAATGCAGCTATGGCAGGGGTCTCATAATGATGATTACATGGGATGATAGCGTGTGAAGTGGAGTATAATTAGAGTATTTATTCAATACTCTCTTCTAGTGAAATGGTTTGTTTATTGGTTCATAGTGTTTGTTTTTATTATTATTTTCCGCTTGTATTATTTTAAATTTTCAGTCATTCATAAAACCATACCTGTATACCTTAGAGTATTAAGAGATATTTATACGAATAGGGAGATGATATGAAAATATTTGCAAAAAACATTTGAAAAACTTTTAAAAAAATATTTTTTTTAATACTGCATACACGTACAGTGCAGCATAAAAATCTATTTTTTTCAAAAAGCTTTTAGGAAATGAATATTTCAAGTGTCCTGACGTATAGAACCGTCTAGTAATCAGTACTACTTCAATCATATCGGGATTGTTACCTAGTCTACAGGCTTTAACCCGGGTTTTCAGTCTAACCGTTACCGGAATCTACATTAGACAGTAGGTATTGCCACTGACGAATATAATCAAAACACACAAAATATGAGTGGTGTAAGGAGCTAGGTTGTAATCCACACTAAAGTGTAACCAATTTAGAAAGTTATATGAATATTTATGTTTTCAGATTTTAGAATATTTTTTAAATTTTATTTATCGATAATTTCTTATACAACATATCGAAATTAATCGATAAATTGTTATATTTTCATTAAATTTTATCGACTAGTTCGTAATTTTTTCTTACATATTATATTTTATTGTTATTTCTTGATAACTCCTCAATATTTCTTATCGTATTAATCGATAAATTTTATCGAATATAATATAATTTCTTTAAAATTTTGTTTATTATTTTTTTATATAACAAATTGTTAAATCGTTATTGTTATAATCGATAACTTGTTTATATTTCTTAATTATTTATCGATAACTTCTTACAGCATAATAAAATGTATCGCTAGTTTTTTTATTCTATTCGGTATATACACTATTATTCGAATAGGTATAAGAAAATTTATCAGAAACTTTTAAGATATTGAGGTATTAATCGAAATATTTTATTAATCATTTTAAGCGGACAATACAATACAAAAATAACAATACAAACAATAACAAACACTTTTTTTATTTTATTTTAATTTTTCATCTTTTTTTTTCTTTTTTTTTTTTTTTGATTTGCAAACCAAGTGTTACATATTCATTTGTCACGTACTGTATCGTTTAATATATGCACTTGTCATATATACATAATGCGAGTATTTTTCCAACAAAACACAAGTGAATTCCATACATGCTGGCATACAAAAATAATATTTTCGTACGTGTTTCAATAAATACTTCAAAAAGTTTCTTTTTTTTCTTTTTTCTTTTTTGTCCAACTTTTTTGTTTGAGTTACATTTTTTCGTTGATGAATATAGAAGGAGGTACAAATAGAGCAGAGTATTAAAAAATATTAAATTTTTAAAACTTTCAATTAGTGTGGTATATATAAACTCAATTTGATTGAATGCCAATATTTGGAATTTCATGCATAAACGATTGACGATCAATATGTATGTCGTTTGAATTGTTTTCAAATGAAAATTAAAAAAAAAACAAAAAAATACTAGATCAGCGACCTTTACAAAACCATTCATTTGCTTTTTGCATATTTTAAGCATATTTTTTTCCAATTATTTATACATGCTTGCTTGCAATTTGAACATAAAATGTAATAAAAATGCCTGTTTACGTATTGTATACATAAGTATTCATAATTGTCTTGAGATTTTTACAATGTTATTGTGTCGTTAATAGGTTTCTTAAAATATTCTTTTTTTTTTTGTATGGAAATATGTAAATGTGTTGTCAGTCGTAGAAAATTCTATTAAAAAACCGAAATTCCAATTTCATTTCTATCATTCCCTAGCACATCGCATAACTTGTAGGCTAACAAATGATAACAAGCAACCTGTGTATCATATATTCCCCCAAAAAATTGTTAAAATACTTTCCATGTTTTATTTTTATTGTTTTATTGTTTTATTTTCTATTCTCTTTTTTTGTTGTTGTTACATTTTCCTGCACGGTGTTTAATGCATAAAAGCATATGCAAATATAGCAAAATATTGTGTACTTCTTAAAATATGATACGTTTTTTTTCCTGCATTCATGACGTAAATATTTATGAAATATTTTGTTGTTGTTTCTGTTGTTATTGTTTTTATTTTTTACATTTGTTGTTTCTGGTAGAGCAATATTTTGTGTGACTTTTTTTGTTTGAGGGCAACAATTTCGTTTCAGGGTAAATATTTTCAAAAATTTTTTTTTTATTTTCTTTAATCAACGTACAGTCACAGAAAAAAATGTACATACGCTTTTGTATTTAGACTTTTTACAGCGGCAGACTTTTCTTTGACTGTATGTCATATGGTTAAGAGAATGAAAAATGCATAAAAAAAGATTATTTTATGCAATTCAAAAGGGATTTTTCGTTCATCATTAAAAAAAATGCGTTTTGAGAAGACAAGGTTGTTATCCTGACTAATTAAGTAAGCATACGTGTTAATTAGGTATATGTTAAGGCACTGTGACATACTTTCAGATCCATTTTCGGTCCAGACTTACACCATGGTTTGTGGCATGCTTGAACAATAGTAATTTATAACCACATATTCCAGGAAACCTAAAATAAGGAATCTTAAGCCGTCTAAACAACTGTAATAACGCAGTCTTATCCGAAATTATACCCAGTCCATAGGAATCTTATTAGTTCTCCTTCTGAATATGTATGGAAACATTCTCAAACTGAATACAACCACAACATCGGCATAAGCCACCGTCTTAGTTACGGACTAATGTCTTAATTAAGTATTAATTACTACTTCTTCCACCTGTCCCATAATAGTAATGAATAACAAACATGCAATTAAAACTGAATTAAAAAAAAAATTGAGCACAATAAATAGTCGCTCATATGTCGCCAACTTTTGAACAGTCATTAGTCTTGATCATGTTGTGAAAACTTGAAAACTTCTTGCAATATTTTCTCTTTTTTTTTTTCTTTTCTCAAACATTGTTTTTACATTGTGCAGCAATAACCATTGATTCTTGTTGTTGTTGTTGTTGTTATTATTGAATATTGGTAGTAAAATCTATAACTTACCTATCCATTAGATTCGCATTACCGGCATGCGATGAACGCCAATAGTTGTTTGTTTCCTGTTGTTGATAATGATGTTGATGATGATGATGGGCTGATAGCAATGCTGCTGACGATGAGCTGGACAATGTAGTCGTCTGTTGTTGCTGTTCATGCGGTGATATGCGTCGTTTATCAATGTTACCCGAAATGCGTTCATGTGTTGGTGAGGCAACCATTACCTTAAAACTGGAGGTTTTATTACGCAAAGATGATGAAGATGAATGACGTAAAATACCGCTACGAAAATTCGAACTGCTACAACAGTTAGTCTTGCTGGTAGTGATAGAGCTTGTCGTGGTCATAGGTATATTATCGTCGTCCTCACCATTGTTACAGCCATTACCATTGCTGGCATTACCATGACGACATTTACGACCACTGCCGTTACCGCTACCAACCAGTCTCAATGCTGAACTATTGCTGCCATTGGAGAAACTTATGGAAGAAGTATGTTGATGATGTTGCTGTTGTTGCTGCTGTTGATGATGCGGTTTTTCATTGTAGTCATGATTGAAATTGCGATTTGAATCGCTGGCATTACTGCCACCCATGCAATATTTATTGTAACTAGTTTGACTTGAAAAACTGCTGTGCATTTGCAGTTGCTGTTGGGAATGCTGAGGACGTATGGTGAAACGACCACCCAAACTAAAGGCAGAAAATAGAGAAAAGAAAATATGCAGGTAATATAAATCAATTTTAAGGAAAAATAATTGTTTTTATTTACTTAAAACAAATATTTCTCTTCGTTAAACAATTTGCTCGTGGATTTATTTTTTTTTCTAAAACTAGTTACAAGACAGTGTTGATGCAAAGGATTTAGAAATTCAATTTATTTTCTTATATTCTCATCCTTTACTTGGTGGCATTTCTGAGTAAGACATTGAGTAAGAAATTCTTTAATTGAAAACTTAAAGTCATTGTTGATAAATTATCGGGTATTTAGATAAAAAAAAAGAAAATGAAAATTATTTTTCTTACAGTTTTCTGAGCAGTTTTTCATAATTTTCATAAGAAATGTTACGAAATGTGGAAAATGGTGATGAAAACACGATAACATTCAAAGTTGAGCATCAAACGCAATAATTGCGTTTAGGAGACGAACATTATATAGACTGTTAGTGGAAGTAAATTTTTTCTTAGGGATACTTTGTCTATTTCTTATTCCGGGTACATATCCATTAGGTATGGTGGCAGTTCTTCTTCATGGAGTTTTGTACGGTAAAAGTATACGCAATGCCTGTTGCTTTTGTAGTTCATTTTAAAACGTACCTTAAAGTATGCTATAAGCCATTGAATATAATAATAGAGAAAATTTTTTGTAGCACCTTAAAATATACTTTAATTTTAGTATACATTTTCAGAAATTACCATTCGACCAAAAGAACCACAAAATTTGTATCAAATATAGTTAAAAATGTAAACTATGCTTTTCCATATAAAGTGCCAAAAAGTATGCTACAGGCACAAAAATAATAATTTTAACATTATTATGTAATGAAATGCATTTATTTCCAGGAATTTATTTCAAAAGGCTACAAATAACAGAATAAATCAATTCCAATTTCCTTCCTTCTTAAACATGCTTAAGAAATTCTAATTTTTTTTTTTATCATTTCACTAACAATTCATGGAAAATAATATTCACTGGAAATCTGTTTAGTACAGTTCGTATAAGAGATATAATTTTTGTATTTTTCCAAGAGTAAGAATTAAACTTTCATATATTCAAGTACCGTTTCAATCAAATTGATTAACATTAAAAATAAAACTCCCTATTTTATTATTAAATTGCCAAGTTGTTTTTAAAAAATTCCTTAAAGCCGACTACAATTTTTTAAACTTTTATTTTTAGCCTTTAAGTATGCTTTACTTTAATTATATTTTGTTACAGTGTATTTTGTTACAGTTTTTTTGTGTAAATAAAATAAGTACAAGTAATCTTGGAAATAATAAAACTTCCGCGTTCCAAGCAAGGATTAATCGTAGTGGACTAAACCGTATTGTAAAACGGAAATGGTTTAGTGGTAAACGGTGCAGAATTGATGACTTGCAGCAAAAACTTATACAAGGGAGCGAGATACCATATTATTTATTTAGTTGGACATTACAACCTAGCATCTCTCACTACCCACGTTGAGGGCTTTAGTTTCATTCATGAATGGCAAGACGAACGAAATTGAATATGCTCATGGCAGATTTATTTACTCTTAGAGTTTTTTGTTTGACAACTGCCGAGAGAAAGTCTGGGGCTCTGAATATTGGGACTCTTCTTGGTGCAACTATGTAAAGAATTTCTAACATTTATACTGGGCTTCTGTGAAATCAGTATGTTGTCAGGTCACAAACAAATAAATCAAACTAAAGATCATGAGCTGAAACTCTATATCGTCGAGGGACTGGATCAACCATTGAGGTTAATTACACTTTAAATAATATCACGTATACATACTTATTTCAATAAGTATTTGATACCTTTGTTAAAAAATATTTTTCCTTCTTTAAAAAAAGTGCCTTAAAATATGCAATTTTTCTGTATATTTTGTATCCTTAAAGTTATGTTTTAGTTTTTTTTTCAATTTTCTGTTCTTTTGTGCACGAATGGCATTGTTTTAGTTTTTGGCAAATTTTCGTTTTCGAAAGATTTCAAAAAAATAATAAAAAAAAAAAAGAAAAACGTAATAACGACGGATGTAAAAAAGAAAAATTAAACAGTTTTACTTACCGACGAAATAATTCGCTTTCCGGATGTTCAGCTGCAAATCGTGCTTTTTTACGTAACAATGGTATGGTGAGAGCATACGTGATTACCATCATTACCATGGGTATATAAAATGCTACCAGTGAACCGAAAACAAAAAATGCACGATTGTTAATGACACAAACATTTGGCTGTGGCATGATGTTCTGCTCATTCACAAGACCTTCGAAATATAAAAAGAGAGACATAAAAGAGATACCATAAAATACAACAATAAAAACAAAAAAAAAATGAAAAAACAGAATAGGAACCATAAATAACAGGTGAACTGTGACACGATACGTAGTCTCTGTAACCATATAGTTTTGCTATATACATACGACTAGAGTATCACTTACAAGTAATTAATAAACAATACATGCAAACAAATGTAAAACCAACACCATACAAAAAAAAAAAAAAAAGAAACAAAAAATAAAAAAAATACATCCTTTAAAAAACAAAAAAGTGACCAAAAAATATTTTGCCAATGGGAGACATCCATTGTTATTGTAAAATGTCATTAAAAACATACGAAAATTTATGTACATTTTCGGCAATGGTGAACAAACATAAAAGAGTGAAAAACAAAACAAAAACAGCATACGAAAAAGAACGGAAGAAAGTATGTACATGAGAAAGTGTTAAAATATTTACCCAATACTGTTATGGAACTGGATACAATCATTGCCATTAACCAGACGATGGCAATTTTCATGCCAGCCAAACGTTTCGTTGAACGATGCCGTGAACCCAATGGATTACGTATGCCCAAATAGCGGCCCAAACTGATGAAGCACATATGCAGGATACTCGATGAGCAGGCCATAACATCACAGGTCACATATATATTGCACCATGTAAAACCTAATGGCCAATAACCTGAAATAAACATGAAAATAAAAATGGTGAAGAACAAAGGAATTAAATTATTTAAATGTTAAACTATATATGGCTTAAGGAAATGCTATAAAAATACTAAGATATTTAAAGGAACACAAACAATATATGTTATGCAAGGCATACTTTAAGGCTTTAATTATTAAAAATGTTAAAAAGAGAAATGACATGGCCATGATGAGGGAAAATATATATGCATGAGTAAATTCTAAAGGGAACGGGAATTAAAGAAAACTAGTATGTTGGTTGGGCATTTTCTTAAAGTATGTTTTATTTTAATTAAAGAAAATATTATCTCAGTCCTATAAGTATGCTTTAATTACTGTCATTGTTAATTATTTAAAAGAAAATATTGATTTAGTTAAGTATTACAGTAACTGCTTTATAATTATGCTTTAATTTTCATGTTTTTTTTTAGGGATAATTGAATAATGGCAAAACGAATTCATTTTCATAACAACTAAAGCAAGAAAGGTCGTAAAGCTCTTTAAAACCAATTAATTGATGATAAGTATGCTTTAATTGTAAAAACTTGTACAAAAAAATTTAAAATTTGTAATATAACAGTATACAGTCTGCGTTAAAAGAATGTTTATGAACAAATTTTGTTACAAATTTTAGATAAAGTCTTTGGTAATAAAAGGTCATATCTTTGATAGTATTCGTTATATCAGATAGCATTGAAAGCTGATGTTTTAAGCACCATTTTGTTGGTAGATAACAGTAAAATCAAATGTCTGAGCTGGGCTAGAGTAAGGGTTCATTTACAATTCAATTCCTTTAGCTTCTGAATGCCACTGTAATTGATAACAGCCTTTCATTCTCACGCTTTAGTTTTCGTTTCGTGTTGTATTAAAATTTCACTTTTTATTCTTTAATTCTATTTGACTGACCCTGTCAACCATGAAGACTAAACCAAAGTAAACATTTTTCGAAAATCGATAATTAAAATTGAACAAATTTCGATAACATTTTATATTTAGAAATTAAATTTTCATTTTGAACATTTCAACACTTCAATCTAAACACACACTCATTGAAAACAAAAAAACAAAAGAGAAAGAGAGAGAGAGAGAGGTGAAATGAAACTGTCAATTAAAATCCTTCTGCAAACCAAACAGAGAGAAAAATTAGAGAAAAAGTTTAAAAAAAGAATTTTTATGGTCACACTCAACAAATGCAAACAAATCCTAGTGAAGATATAGTCTCCTAAACATATGCAAACAAATCCACTTAATAATATATTTTCTCTCACTCTCTCTCTCTTTAATATCACTTCAGGCTCTCTTCCTTTGTTTTATGACAATACATACACATGTACACCATGTGCATATAAGCATGCATATATTTACAAATATATGTGTATGTGTATGGGTGTACATGTTTTAGTTTATTCGGATTTATTGTCATGTCAATGTTGTGTGTATGCATGATATGTCTCTATGTGTGAGCGTATGTCATCACCTGTTTATATGTTTAGCATTTCGTTTATGGTTAGAAATAAAGCCCGTATTTGAGTGTGTATGTGTGTTTATATATTTTTCAAAACATGTTTAGTCTACATTAACCTGTCACCTTTTTGTTTTAATTTGGATTTGTACCGATGTTTACATATGTCATAAGAGTGGCATTTTATGCGTGTGCCTGTGTTTGTTTGTATTCTACTGAAATATGTTGATATTATTACTGCTACTGACATAGGCAACGGCGATGTTCGTCATGTTGTTATTTGTTGCTGTCATTAAGCATATTTCGTGATCCTCATTAAGTAGCATTTCAAGTGCTGTTGTTTTTGTTTTTTTTTGTAGTGATTTTCATGACATTTTCATTTCTAAAGTGTACATCAGTACATACTTTTGTGTATTAATGAGTGTGTTTAAAGGCGAATTTATTTCATTAACAATTAAGGGCAAATTTATAGCGTATATCATTCAAACATTTCCACATTTTTGTTTGTAAGTTGGCTCTACGTAAAGTCGCCGTTGTCTAGTAGGTGGTGTGTTAGCTTATTAGACATGAGGCCTCGGTTAAGACACGATCTTGCTGATCATTGTTCATAGAACCTGATGTCTGCTGTATAGCTGATGTGGAATGTTAGAGTTGTATTAGGATTGTACCCGGTTTCCTTACCAATTTCTCTACGAAGCACATGATGTTCATAAGTGATGTTAGTCTTAAAAGTTCAATGGGCTTCTTTTATAGATTATTTAAAGGGAGGACTTAGAATATTTGGTTCAAAGTCAAGTACTTTAATCAGTATTGCATGCTCTCTGGAAATATAGGCATTAAATAATAATAAATTGAGGCCATAGCATGTATTTTCGAAAAGAAATTCTTAATTAATTTAGCGGTTTATCATGCCTCTATTTTCTAGCAACGTTAAAAATTACACGATGTGCGTGTTAACTAACCCATGTTCTTTAGTCAGCATTATTTTCAGTTCTCTTTTATTGATTAGCGAAGCATGACAATTATTTAGTGCTTTAAATTTGTCCTGTTAATTCTAATACAATTACATTTGCACGTACACATGTACAAATACAATTACACATACATAGAATAGAAAAAAAGCTTTTAAATGTGCATGGCTTAATTAGCCTTATAACACAGATAGAGATTTATATATTTGGTTAGACTTAATGTCATCCAATGGAAAAGCTACACATTACAAGCGTTATTATCAACATCATTATTGTCATCATTGTCAACATCATTCAATGCTGCCCCGTTACAGTGCTGTAGATATCATAAGCAACAGCTTAAAATGAAGCATGTAATGAAAATATTACGAAAAAAAAATTATTATTTTTACATGTTATTATTATTATTATTGTTGTTGTTGTTGTTGGTTTTTTTTCCATTAATTTGTAACAATAACATGAACAGTAAAATTTGCTAAAGAAGCAACACTTTGATCTGCTTTTTGGATGAAAGTGTATATGAAAACTCGTGTAATTTTCTTTTGCTTTTATGAGTTATTTGCCGACATCATGTTAATTAATGTTTGTCTTCTAAATAAATATAAAAATAATTAAATTTTTTTCTTTTGAGCTTATTTATGAGTTTTTATTTTCTATTTGCTAAAATCAGGAAGTTGTTAAGGCTTTGACAACATCATCATGTTCCGTAGAAAATATGCCGCAAAATTATGTTTTATTTGGTATTTAAATAGGGGAGATAAAATTCAAATTAAAAATAGGATGCGCTCCTCAAGTTTTATTGTTTGCTGCAGTTATTATTATTGTGTCTTCCAATGAAATATTTCACTATCTTAGCTCTTGAAGTATTCTGCTTATCTAGATGTACTTTGGGATACTATTGACTTTCTTTCAATAGTGTTTGTGCTGCGTATCTAGATGTTCTTTGTTTATGTTCCTAGAGCTATGCTAGGAATATTTGGTTCTTACAAAAAGCTAATTTTGTAATCAAAATTAAGCATTAAACGTGTGTACTTAAATGCATAACATAATTGGCCATTACAACCCTTCAGTCAAGATTACGGCCTAGCTTCTCACACCACTTATGTTGTGTGCGTTAATTTTATACATGAGTGGCGGGACCTACAGTTTAAAATCGACTCCGAACGACAGATTTTTTTGAGAAACATGGCAATTTTATTTATTCTCAGAGTTTGTTGTCAGAAATCTGCTGAGAGGAAGTCGCCGAAGAAATATTTTTTTTAATATTCCGTTTTTGATGTCTGACTGGGGATTCGAACCCTGGCCTTTCGTCTAATAAGCCAACACACTACCTACTATACTACACCGGCTTCAATACAGAATATAAAGCTAGAAGTACGCCAATTTTTTTTCTTGCACACTCCTCATTTTCATGTTTGATTTGATTAATAACTCCCTATTGATAGGCTTTTCTAGTTAACTAGGAAAACAATCAATTAATTATTAGTTTTCCTGTTTATTTTCTGTATGTTTTGGTTTATTTTTAATCCTTTCATTAGGTTTATTAAAAATGTTCTGAATTTTTCACAAATAAAATTGATTAAATTGAAAAAAAATTTTTTTTCCAGATTTTCTTTGGTTTTTCTTTTTTTTTTCCCAGATGTCAGGTGGAAAGAATAGAATTTACTTAAAATGCAAAAGAGGTGATAATAGTGACTACACATTGGAGAGAATTATGAAATGGCCTTCACACCACAAATGGTTCCATTCACAGACATCATTCCATTTTGTTATCTGTTTTGTTATAATTAAAGAATTAAATGTCACAACATTAGTATTATGCAGCAGCTCAGTATAAAACAACAGATGGATTCATAGTATCAATAGGTATTGTCCGACGGTCCAGTATTCAAAGAGATAGAGCCTCAAAAATGTCATCGGAAAAGTGCTGATTTTTTTTCAGATCAACAATAAAAATAATATAAACTTAGCATATCATACCCTTAAAGGCTGACAATGTCCATAGAAGTTAGTTCACTTGAGTTATGTAGACCGTATCTGTCTCCATCCAGAATCTTCTTCGCACTCTATTGTCGTTCTTGATTCATAGTTCGTTGCATGTAATCGCAATGAAGAAATAACAATGAATCGGAAATATCTCATCGTTAGTTTGTGTGATGCCCAAACATCCTGTCTCTTTCCAACTGGGTTTTACGACCTTTGACCATTCCATTTGACCGGCCATCTGGATCTACAGATTTACCACTTTAGTTGGTATTTATTTAGTCTGTTTTGCCTAATCAGAACCAACACGTGAAAATAATATTTTTTTTTATCAAAATGGGTGCTCTGTTCGGGCAACCGAGAAGACTTATTTACAAAGTGAAGCAGATGTCATCGACCAATAGTCGTATGTCGAAGTGAAAGTGAGTAGCACAATCAAATCAATCGATTTCCTCTCGCTCACAGGAACTGGACATTTTAGAAGCCATAACATGGCGAATGTTGTGTCGTTACTTCTGTCGGAAGCCGTATTAATTTCAACTCACCTGGGAAATTAAGATAAACGATCATATACAACGACATGTATTAGTTGTATGTCCTCTAGACTAGTTGACAACTGACGTGATGAGGCTCAATAAAAGAGTTGAAGTTGAAAGAATACTAATCCACTGTAGAACTTCATTATCAAACACAATTCTTTAATAAAAATTTAAAGTTCTGCAAAAATTAAAGTTAGGAGCTAAAATTCTTAAGTAAAATTTTCCACATAGTCGAAGGAAAAGGTTTAGCAAGTTAAGAACCTAGACGAATAGTGATTTTTCCTGTCATCTTTAAGAGTACAGCATTTCTTTAGTTTATTGTTTGTTTTGAAAAGAAAAGAGTAAATTAGTGCGAGAGACTTATGTTGATCGTCAAATGGACAAAGTGCTTAATGAACACGGCAAAGAGATTTATTTTTTCTAAAGTAATTTATTTCTTACAATTTATTAGCCTTGTTCTAGCATTAAACGGTTCTTGATAACTTACGAAATATAATTGTCAACTTTATTTTGACATCATCAGCTGTCAAACTATAGTTATCGATTATTATTCTTATTTATTTAATTATTATCCTGTAAACATTTATATGATTTGACTTTTCATTTAAACTTGGGTAAGAAAAATTCTCCCAATTTTAATCCCTTAGCACATGTCAGATTTATAATAACGAAAAATTTCCTTTCTTTCGGTATTTTCAAGCATTTGGGAATTTTTGGCAGTATTTTTTTCTCTCTTGTGTTGAGTGGGTTCAACTACAGAGCTACAGATATTCCCAAAATACCTATTTGCTGCTGTTGACTTTGTGTGTGTGGTTAAGAAAATGCCAAGAAGGGCAAAAAAAAAAACCAACAAAAGTCTCGATTTACTTGTGTTGGCTGTTAGCCAAAATGACAATAATACTGTAGAAACATAAAAAAATTAAAAAAAAAAGCATTTTTTTGTTTTAAATAAAAGCATTTCACTGTAAACATTTCAATTTATTGAGTCAGTTATTTAGATTTTTCCATTCACTCAACCATTTCAATTCGATTCTAATACTGGGGTTGTTTTTTTTATAAATTTTTTGTTTGTTTTTTTTCCCGTTATTTTCTACGAATAAAAACAATAGAAAAAAAAATAGAAAACAAAACTTTTACTATTTGACATTATTTGTTGTTATTTTTTTTTATTGTTTTTATTTTTATATTAAATTACATACACACATACAGGCATATATATATATATGTACACATGCATGCGAGTAATATTATGCCATAAAAAATTATTTTCGAACGTTTTCGTTTACGTTTTTCATTCTTTCGTCAGCGTTTTGAGTTCCAATATATGCTGAGTTAAAAAAAAACGATTTCTTTTTGTTAAATTTATTTTAGTGGCAACTAAAATTTTATGCAGCATATTGATGACAAATTTATTAATTCTTCTTTATGTAGAAATTTATTGGAAACAAAAAAAAAAAAAAAAGACGGAGATAACATACGAACCAAGAAACAATACTCAGGCATTATTTTTGATCAGTTTCAGTGAGAATCGGTTGAGGGTGAATACTTCCCCATTGTTTATAGAAACATATGTTTGAAATAGATTTGAAATAAGAAGAGCACAATAATTTAATTTCCTCACCAAGGTAAAGTTCGAGAAATTGCTGAAAGTTGTTCTGCTAGAGGTGGCCCCATATATACGTCCACTACTACTACTTCACCCCTTGTATGGTATTTGCGGTAATTCAATAATTCCCCTTTTTTTTTTTTGGCATATTTCTACGATTTTTTGCAAATATTTATTTGGCGTTTAAGACACTCATGGATACATTTAACACACACAACATGGCGGGTATGAGAAGCTAGGTTTGTTATCCTGACTAAATGATTGTACTGACCAATTAAGTAAGTAATTTGACTATATTGGCATGAGTAAACAGATACCAAATCTGTAGAACAGTTCTAAAAAACTTTCCTGTATCCAGTAACGGAATAACTTTCTTAAGGATCAAGAGGCCTTTTGATTCACGAATAAATTAGTTTTCATTATGTTAAACCATAATAAGAATTTGAAATGCGTTTGTTATGCAGTCAACCTGGTTCAGGCTGGTTTTATTTATTTTTCTGAATCTCTAAGTGTTGATGCAAATGTTTCAGCTTTTGATTCCCTGTTCTCTTACTCTGGAGATTATTTATTAATTCGATTTTAAATTCCCTTTTGAAACCGGTTTCGCTTACACAATGAACACCTGAGAGCTGCTTAAAAAAAAAAAACAAAATAAAAGAGATTTCACCACTTTAGTGTACAAAGACTTTTAAAAACATGGCTTCATTTGATGGGAAGCCTTCCTTTTTTCTCTCTCTCTCTCTCCCTCTCTCTCTCTCTCTCTCTTGTATTTTAAGCCACCAAATGTGGTCTCTTTTTATTGTTTTAATTTGAAAAGCAAAGAAAATAAAAAGGCAAACAAATTTAAAACTACTTTCAAGGTTGTTGGCATTGGCTTTGTTATTCTTTTCTTAACTGGTTTTTTGTGCGTGTGTTTGTTTTACTAAAAAAAAAACTTGAAATCACATAAAAAAGAGAGAAGGAAAGCAGAGTAGGACAAGAGCCAAGAAGACAAAAACATGATTAAATACTTAAGCATAGAGTGTTGGCAGTTAAACTTCCTTATATTTTTCGTGCACTTCATATCACAGTTTCATTTAGTTTTTTAAGTGTTTTCAAATAGGAAGTCAAAAGCAATCCACAAACTAAAGTGAATAAGATTGAGACAGCGAGTGAATGTGACTATGAAAGAAAAATTAAGCTTCGTTAAAAGGTTTTCTTCTTTTTTTTTCTTTCTTTCTTTCTTATTCATGTGTTTGCAGAGACTTCCTGTTTTTAACCAATGCTCTTAATCAACTTTTAAAAGTGTTGCCTCTTATTGTGCAAAAGTTTTGTGCAAAAGAATTGAAGGCCAACAATAAACGAAATTTGAGATTTTAAGTAGAAAAGTTAAAAGAAACTAAACATTTTTTTCTTTTAAATGAACATAATAATAATAATTATTATTATTATGATGAAAATAAAAACATTTTTATGACATAATAATAATGGGAATAAATCTTTAAATATAAGAATTCTTTATATCAAGGACACTGTGTGCGTATGATTAATAATTATTTGTATTTCAACTCATATTACTCATACGCAGCGTTTGAAAATTAATCACTTATCACACTGAGTGTTGTTATGAGACAAAAAATTTTCTAAAAACGATATTTAAGAAGATATTTCAGATTGGATTATTATATACCTCATGTACACTTTTATAGTGTGATTTTGTTAATGGAACTCACTGTACTTATATGGTTTGATGTCCTGTGTTAATTTTTTATCGCAGTCGTCATAGTCTAGTAGGTAGTGTGTTGGCTTATTAGACGTAAGGCCACAGTTCAAACTCCAGCTCAGACTTCTCGAACCAAAACGAAATATGAAAAAATACTTTTTTTGGCGACTTCCTCTCAGCAGAATTCTGCAATAATTCTCATAGTAAATAGCGGCAAAAAAAACCTTCTCAAAAATCTATCGTTCAGAGCCGACTTGAAACTGTAGATCCACTCGCTTATATATAAAATTAACACACACAACATATGGGTCGTTCCTGTCTGAAGTGTTGTAATGACCAATTATGCAGGTACTACCTCTGCCTGTCGCATGCTTTAGAATCAGAAGGCATATGCACAGAGTTCTCAGTATCTCATTCACAGTTCTCAGCATCTGTTGATAGAAATTGCATTAAAAGGGCAATTTTGTTGAAATATTAACTCTGTAATCTCTCTTAAGGTGCCCGTAAAATGAGGTTTAAATGTGCGTTAGTTAGTTGGCAGCTTGTCAGCCTGGCATTTGCCGGCACAATATTGTTACTTTCCCCCACCTTTTTTTAAATGCCTACAGACCCTCATGTGGCAAACTGCAACCTTGCCAAAGATTTTCACGTATCGGGAAGTTCTATTAAAAGGCTTTAAGAAACACTTGAATTCTTGAAAAAAAGAAGATGCGAGTACCTCTTAGTCTCCTGTTTAAATGGAACAATGACATGAGATTCTGCCTTTAAAATTATCGTTTAGTCATCTGAACCATTGATTTCAAAAAGTAATCACGTTGTTAAATTTGAGGCAGAAAAACATTCGAATCTCTTCTTTATTTTTGTTGTTGTATTTTATTCAAATTTTTCCTCCAGCCTTGACAATGCCATGCTAAATTACCCTTGGAGTCTTCTGTTTGCTTTATTTTCGACTTATAGTTTTGGTTACTTTACCACTCTCCATAAGAGAATTGTAATTGAAATTAAATTTTATTTGCTTCTATTCAATCTATTGTGGTTATGAGATGTAACACATTCTGTTGTACATTATCATCTCCTTATTGTAATTGTGATTGTGATTGTTTTAATGACAATTTTACATCAAAAATTATATGAAATTGTATTACAGTCTGACTGTAAAGTCAGACTGTAAAGAGATGACTGCTTGCAATGGAATGAATTTGCCTTAAGCTATGCTTCATTTTATATCTTGTGTTTATTTGTATTGTATTGTATTAATATGTGTGTGTGTCATTTACGTTGTATTTGCCATCGTTAAGAGATATTAAAGTGTAATTAAAAGTGATAGATTGCTTGTCTGGTGATGAAAAATTAAAAAAAAATTAAATTTTTGTTTTTATAATCTCTGATGCAACATTTTGCAAATAATCATTTCATATTTAAACGACCTTTTAAATATCAATCAAAAAAATACTTGTACACGTGATTTATGGCATCTTAATTATTTAAATACCAGAAACTGTCCACTGTGGGGCAAATGTGATTACAAGTGTGGTGGTAAACTTCTGGAATCTTAATGAATTTTTTCTTAATGTGTTCCCGAACACTAGAAGAATCGATTGTTACAGATACTGTTTTCCATAGGCAGGTAGGTAGGTATGTAGGCAGAAGTGACTGTTCACTGCCTCAGTATAGATTATAACCTAGCTTCTCACAACATCCATGTTGTGTGTATTAATTTTATTTATGAATGGCGCAACCTATAGTTTAACTTCGAAAACGCACAACAGATTTAAGCAACTTTTCATGGCAATTTTATTCACGATTAGGTAGCAACTTGAGTGTGCATTTTTTGTTAGTAAGGACTGAAAGCTTTTTAAGGTCTTTTGTAAAAATAATCAATTCCTGTTAGTGTGCTTAATACAAGGAAGAAATAGCAGTTTTTGAATTTTAAGAAACGCTTTAACCCTGACCACCTAAAGAGAGAATAACATCAACAGCAACTTTGGTGGAAGGCTAAAGAGTAATTCATTATGAAAAAATCCAATGCAAGAGCCCAACATTTTTTCACAGATGATGTAGTTTGTAATATTTTCCTAGGGTTTGCTACTTGGCTGTCTAGGAAAAACTTGATTAATGAAATTGAATGAAAGAAATTAATCGATAAATATGTTTGGATAGGTATACTTTGCTGTCTTAAAGGAAGAAAAAGAAATGGAAAAACAAAAACAACAGCTGATAATCATGTAATTACTTTTACTAAGAATACATTACATTTTCATTTTCATTTTCATTTTCTGTTTTCTTTTTCATTGACTATTTTATTCTCTTCTTTTGATGATAATCAACATTTGCTTGTTTATTTCATTGCCTACTGTAAGGTCGGCTATACCGTATCATAATAATTAAAGCATACTTTAAGGCTTACATATGCTAATAGGAAACTCTATTGAAAAAAAAAAATTGTATGCCTGTTGAAATATTCATGTACCTACTAAGTCTGTTATAAATAAATCATTAATCGTAATACAATAATAAATAGTGTTTAACACAACAGGCAAGAGCAGAAGAAGCACGTGGCATGTATGCAGTGTTGCTCTTATGATTATTATTGGCCTTTAGTAGGTAATTTTAGGCGTAAATCTCTGGATAATATGGTCTAAAGGTTTGCCAATACATACACGTAAGCAATGAAAAGTTTTTCAATAACAAAACAATACCTTAATAACAAATCCAATCCAATGATCCTTATAGTCCTTACACGTTTAATACACATACAAACATTAAGACAAATAACCTTACAGTATGTGCTAAGGTGTTTTTGACAGCACTCACTACTGTTGATATACGCTGGCATATGAGTTGCTTAGAATGAATGTGCGCCCAAGTGAAAGCATGAGTGAGTGAATGTATGAATGAATGTGTATCTATACATACAGTATTAATAAATATTTATGACCCTCTTAAAACTACCATTAAGCCAGCCAGTCAAGCATACCATGAAAGTACTCGTAAGTAAGACCCTGAATGTGAATTTCCCATACAATCTGTTGGTATTCATAGAGGGAAGTCGAACAAAAAAACTCTTCATAATTCTGACCAAACTTTTGACATTCTTTTCATTTTTCTCTCAATTTTTTTTTTTTTTTGATTCTAATAGACAGGTCTACACAATCATATATGCACTAATACACATGTTTTATACATAGAAATATCAATACATGTCTGCACTCATACTCATGTTGTATGTAATGCTATTGGTGTGACGAGGTTTGTTTGGTCAGGCTAAATATTAGTTGTTGAGTTGGCCAACCATTTTAGAGGTCTTTTCTGAAAGAGTTTTTCTTATTTTTCTTTCTTTTTTCTTGTGCTGTTGGTTGCTTGAGCAAAAAACTTATGAAACAAATTAAAAACATCATAGGAATTTTTTTCTACTTGTTTTCAGTAGTGGGCAAAATGAAGAAACTAGTTTAACTGCTGCATGGAATACAATGCTACGGTGTTCTAATTATTTATGAATGTAGAATTTGAATGTAGAATTTGAAAAAATTAAAATTTGTTGCAAGCAATACTTTAATGCTACAAACACTAATTTTCACATATGATCTGAACTTCACTTATGAGCCACAACTTCGAACTTGTCGAACCTATATCTGTCAAATAAGTTGACATAGCTTCAAACGATTTACCAAATCACCATGGACAACCATAGACAATGACATGTGTTCGCTGAATGGACTCTAAAGTTGGCAATTTTCATTGGAATTGCAATTTTCATTGAAAAATAATCTTCAGCGATATGGTCCATCTCTGAATGAATAGCTACAAATAAAATTGTTAAAGTTGAGATCCAAGACCGTGCAATGAGTTCTGAAAAAGTTACTGTTTGTTATCGGTTTTAGTCTAGCAGTGTCATATTCCTTTAAGAAAACGTTGGCCAGTTCATCACTGTCAACGGCAAGCACTACAGTTTAATGATTACCAACTTCTTTTGGTCTGAATTGGAACACGAACTACATGGACTTCAAAAGAACGGATCTACATTGCATATTTTGATCGCGTAATTTGAGGGCGTGGTTATCTCAAGTAGAGATCGTAAGGTTTAAACCTATTATTAGACATTTTTTTTGTAAGGTTTTCTTATGTCGCAAGTGTACATCTATGCGATTTTGTCAAACCTATGCTATTGATCCAGAGTTAAGGAAAATTGAACATTTTGAATGCGCTCCAGCCAGTAAACTTTTGGCATACATTCGAGGAGCTACCGCATTATATAACCTATATTCCATGCATAATGTCATTAATATGTCTAGGAAGCGTTTAATGAAAAACCCTGTAAGTGAGAATGCAGAAGTGATGCAAGAAGGACCAACAAAGTAATGACAACAACAACAACAACAACAAGAAAAAGTTAAGAGATAAGAAAGCTGAAGAGACAAGAGAGAGATGGACAGTACTGTTTATTGTAACTGTGATTGTGTTAAAAATAAAATACGCTCCAAACGTGTAAACGAATTGATGAACAATGATCTTTAATATTATGAAACAAAGGCTTATTTTAGTAATTGACCGACTATTTATTGTTGCGTTAGTACTGTACATATATACATAATTGGTCAGGATTACGGCCTAGCTTCTCACACCACTTATGTTGTGTGTGTTAATTTTATACATGAGTGGCGGGATCTACAGTTTAAAGTCGATTCTGAACGACAAGTTTTTGAGAAACTTTCCATGGCAATTTTATTTATTCTCAGAAAGTTTTTGCCAGAAATCTGCTGAAAGGAAGCCGTCGAAGAAATATTTTTTTTAATATTCCGTTTTTGATGTCTGACCGGGGATTCGAACACTGGCCTTTCGTCTAATAAGCCAACACAATACCTACTAGACTACGGCGACTTCGTTAGTACTGTGACCATACGATAATTGTATATCCTCAAATTTCAGTGTAACATTTGCCTGCATTAGACTTGTAAGGCACGCGTGCGTTTCTTTGTAGAATGCCTTAATTTCCTACAGATTCCATGAATAATTTTAAAGAATGAATTTCCATCATTACATTATCTACCTGTTGGTGTTGAGACAACTTCATTCTGAATAAATTTATGCTGAGTCTATAGTGCACTGTCAAAGAACTGGTAACCAAAATCAAATTATTCCAGGTCTTCTCTTATTGCAATTTCCCAATAAAACTTTTGTTTACCGCAAACCCGTTTGGTTTTAAAGGAACCTTTAGTTTTTTATATAATCCCCTTCGTTGAGCATCCCTTTCAATACATCCACTCTCACTATACAAAAGTATTCTGGCCTTAGCAATGGCATAGAAACTCCTAGGATGCGAGTTCGCCTGCCTGCTCGTTGCTCTCGCATAGGCCTACGTTATGATTATTCCTTCCTACAAGTTCTTAATGTATATTATAAGCAATAAATATATCTACTTAGTGGTATAATAAACAATAATGTTGCAGAGAAGAGCATATTTTTGCATATTTTTGCAATAGAAGGCCGGATGTAAATTTTTAAAATGAATTTTTTTTTATTCGAAGTAATAAGAATTTCAAAAGCTGTATATTTTGTATTCCATTTACTACCATGTTTTTTGCTGGAAATCTCTGGTTTAATATTGCTTTCTAGCCAAAATTTTTTTCTTTTAAAATTTATTGCAGTTTTTTTTGGGTAACGTGTTATTGCAATTTCAAATATTTTCTTGACTGCATAAAATTTATTTGTTAATTTTGCCAAAAATTCTTGTTAATAGCATAGCATTGCAATGGAAAAATTTCTTTCTTTTTTTTCTTACTTTTGAAAAATTTTCTACTTTTATAAACAGAAATCGTTTAGAGAGGGAGAGATTAGAGTATAAAGGCGTACTTTAAAGTAATTTAATACACAAAGGGAAGGTTAACCACCAAACTGACGTCTGTAAGGCGGCATTTAGCGGAATTTAATTCAAACAAAACAAAAGTATTTAATTTATTAACAAAGATAACTTAATACAATTTGATGTGTAAACATTGTACACAAACAAGTCTACACTATGTCTTCCACATGAATATCAAATTGAATACATTTGATAAGGTTTTGCCTGATGAAAGAAAATATTTTGTTTTTCAAATTTATTGCTCTATTTGAGAAGAAACTCTCTACATCAAAAGGAAATTTATTGCGTTTGTTTTTTAAATTAACAATTTTGTTAATGACGCTAAATAAGTTCATGTGCTACATACGGTTGTGGAATGTTGAAATCTATTCGCGTATAAAATACTTTTAAACAATAACACAGAAAAAAAACAACCGGAATGTGAACGTAAATATTGAACATTTCACATATCTAAAGTGTTAGTAACAAAAAATGTTTCTTTAGTTTAATGTTCAAAGTGCAGATCAGAATATCTTTTTCGGCACTTGCCTCTCAGCAGATTTCTGGTAATAGCTCTGAGAGTAAATAAAATTGCATTGGAAAAGATTTTTAAAAATCTGTCGTTTAGAATCGATTTCAAACTGTAGGTTCCATCATTTACATACATAATCGGCCATTACAACCCTTCAGTCAGGATTACGACCTAGCTTCTCACACCACTTATGTTGTGTGTGTTAATTTTATACATGAGTGGCGGGACCTACAGTTTAAAGTCGACTCCGAACGACAGATTTTTTTGAGAAGCTTTTCATGGCAATTTTATTTACTCTCAGAGTTTTTGCCAGAAATCTTCTGAGAGGAAGTCGCCGAAGAAATATTTTTTTCATATTTCGTTTTTGATGACTGACCGGGGATTCGAACTCTGGCCTTTCGTATAATAAACCAACACACTACCTACTAGACTACGGCGACCACCATTTATGATCATAATTCCATTCATTCCATCATTTATGATCATAAAATTAACATACAAAATATAAGTGATGTGAGAAGCTCGATCGTAATTTTGACTAATTAGCCTAATCAAAATATTGGTTCTGAACTCTACTATCAATAACTAACGAAATTAATTTCAATTAAAACAACTTAACAACGACGATAAATTGATCATGACCACACCACTCCATTTATAATGACACGGCAGAAATTGAAAGAGTTTAAGTGGGAAATTTGGATGCATCTACGTTATAGTCATGATGTTGTCCTATTATGATTTGTTTTAAACTTCCATAGATGTTGATAAAAGGCAATTGGAACAGTTTTTTTGCTTACTTAAAGGTTTAACGTTCTATGAGTCAAAATTTGTACTATTTTTTCCAACCAAACTGTATCTGTGCGGCATCAATGCGCGGCCTTCAATGCTTCAAGTTTTTTTTTTCCAAAAATTCAGTTACGCTAATGCTTTCCATTCATCGTAACGGTAGCTTCATATTTATTTCGATTTCGATAGACAGTTGGTGTTGCCAGTGTGTAAACTTTACCAAATCTCGCCATTATTCGAGCACTTGGCGTGAAGTTAGTATAAAACAGTGTGGAAAAGGTGTATCAGCTAGATACATACATACATAATTGGCCATTACAACCCTTCAGTCAGGATTACGGCCTAGCTTCTCACACCACTTATGTTGTCGCCGAAGGAATACTTTTTCATATTTCGTTTTTGATGTTTGATCGAGGATTCGAACCGTGGCCATTCGTCTAATAAGCCATACCTACTAGACCACGGCGACAACGCATCCTTAGCCAGATAGGAAAAATAAAATTACTCTCTGCTGGGTCTCAGCTCATGTGAGAATTCTCGGCAATGACCAAGTAGACAAGGTTGCGAGAAGGGCCAGAAATCTTCTGTGAAGGGGGCACAAATTTTGAAAGTAATGCTTAACGAAAGGAAAAATAAACAGAGGGAGTAACTCTTGTCAAGCCAATTGCCTTTGGGACACTCGAAACTTTTGTTGTTAAACTACACTAAGAGGAGATCTGATTAATGCTAAGACTATACAAGAATACCCTAAGATTGTACGTAAAGTATTCTTATTTAGAATTGAGATTGACTCGAGCCCAACATGTAATGTGTAAGGAAATAGTTATCGTTGACCGCAGGCACCATATTGAAATTTGTCACGGCAATAGGTTTGGAGAAGGCATTATAGACATCATACTATAAAGTATAAAAGGATAATAAACGTTATGGTTGCAGTAATAGGGCACCCTGCCACAACAATAACTATAACAAACCAAACAGAAAACAGAAATTTGCCACGGCAATAGGTTTGGAGAAGGCATTATGGACATCACACTATAAAGTATGGAAGGATAATAGACGTTATGGTTATGGCAGTAATAGAGCACCCTGTTACAGCAATAATTATAACAAACCAAATAGAATAGACAATCTTGACAGCTGGTGATTCGCTAAGGTATTGAGGATTGTCTTCACTTCAAATATGACAATTTTGCCTGTTGATGTAGCCCTTTAATCAGTGATCATTAAACACAATTCTTCCATACAAATACTCATATTTGGCTAGTTTCAAACGAGGCCAAATAGCAAAAATGTAATGCAAAAATTGATCGTTTGCCAACAATACTTATACCAGCAGTATTTTATAACAACATTAGTCTCATGACGACAAATCTTCAACTAACTGTTTCCTTTATACCATATACATATGTCTTATGGCATACCATCCCAGAATCCTTGATATCTAGTATATGATAGACGTTCTTGTTGGTTTATTTTAAAAATTGGATAAAATTACGTTTTTCATAAGAGCTGGCTATAAAATATTTTGAATTTTTTGGCATGCTACTATTCTGGCCAATTATAGTCAAATCCATTTAAAACCAATCAAAAGAAATGTCAGCAGAAAAGAAAAATTTTATACAAAAAAAAAAAGAGGTAGTGTTTAAGATTTAAGGCATTTTTTTCTTTCTCTTGTACAGCAAGTGTGAACAATAAAGGCCGTAATAATATTAATGAAGTGTCAGAAAAAAGGAAAAAAAAAAGAAAGAGGTGCAAGGATCGAAAAAAGGGGTAAACAAATTTAAATGAATTGTTGTGTTAGTGAAAACCAAATGTTCACAGACAAATACTCAAACACATTCTAATATTCGGTGGCATTGTTTATTTAAAAAGTTTTCTTTTGAAAATAATGAAAAAAAATGAAGAAAAAAGGAACAACTTTAAATCATTCAAGAGAAAAGAAAGCAGGTAGTGTTTAAATTAAGGCATTTTTTCTTTCTCTTGTACAGCAAGTGTGAACAATAAAGGCCGTAATAATATTAATGAAGTGTCAGAGAAAAAGGAAAAAAAAAAGAAAGAGGTGCAAGGATCGAAAAAAGGGGTAAACAAATTTAAATGAATTGTTGTGTTAGTGAAAACCAAATGTTCACAGACAAATACTCAAACACATTCTAATATTCGGTGGCATTGTTTATTTAAAAAGTTTTCTTTTGAAAATAATGAAAAAAAATGAAGAAAAAAGGAACAACTTTAAATCATTCAAGAGAAAAGAAAGCATAATGAAAATATTTGAATTTTTTTTTTATTGTTTCCCTTCTTTTATGTTTTAATACGATAAAAACAAAACAAAAGTTTGGTGTTAAAAAAGAAATTCCAGCCTATTTTGCGGCTTAATTTGCTTTGCAAAGGAATCTCTGGTGGTGGCGTCTATTGTCTACCACTTTATTTATATTCGTTTTTCTCTTTTATTAATTTCGCTTAACAAAGTTTTTCTTTTTCTTTTTTTTTTTAAACAACCTAAACTTTTAAATTAATTTTTCGTTTTCGTTTCATGCGAAATTATTCAAATTTAATGCCTCTTTAAATCCAAATATACTTTTAAAAACAAAAATTTTTAGAATTTAATTCTTATTGAAGCATACTTTTAGGCTTTTTAACGCATAAAACTTTGTGTTTTTAATAGCATTTTATACATTTCATTAGAAAAAGGGTTCTGGTTTTGTTTCTACTTCATTTAAACAGGCGGTTTCGTAATTGTTTTTGTTTTGTTTTTCTTTTCGTTTCCACGAACTTTGTGTGGCTTATTGGATTTGCAATTTGTTTTTCTTGTTTTTAATAAATCTGTTCTGGTTTTTCGTTTCTGGCTGCATTCATATTTTAAAAGGTATGTGCATTCTTTTCCAAAATATTTTCCTAATGTTATGCTAATTTTTTCTCTCTGCTGCTTTTGAAGCCTTAAAATATGCTTTAAATTTTTTGTGGAAATTAATAGGAAAAATTGTTTTTTGGCTTGGTTCCATTTTGATTTCCATTAAATAAATTGTAAATCTTTTCAAAGAACAAAGAAAATCAGTTGAAACGTTATATTTTCTTTGGCCAAAAGGTTGAAATTTCACATTTGAACCGTTAATATTTAAAGGAGAAATGTGAAAAAGGGATCCATAAAAGCAAAAATGCTGGAAAATAAATGCAACAATTTATAAAATAATTAAAATGCGATTTTGTCGTTCTAGCAAGATCTTAGGTACCTGTACTAGGCTTTAAAAGGTGCTTAATAATCCAGTGACTGCATTTATAAAGTCTTTCAATATGGATTTCCTGACTTTGACAGTTGATAACTGTTATCTGGTTAAGGAATATTCATTGCAACCCTTTTTTCTCATATTTCGTTCTGTTACAGATGTCTGAGTCAGACAAGGTAAAACAAGTTGAAGCAAAGAGCCAAGATGATATTTTTCTTCTAAACGGCGGGCCATCAATTTCTTTTCAATCCAACAATCTTGGCACTAACATGTGATGGACCCACACTCCTTATTTATCTTCATTGGGAGCCCATTATATTGCCATCCTCTTTGGATAGCATTCAGTCTTCACTTCTGGGGTATAAATCCATTCAGCCAAAGTATTATGCTAATCCCTAAAGACAGTTGTTGAGATAGTTTATAGCAGCCGAAAGGTTTATTCAAAACAGAGTTGCACTAAGAAGCTTAGAATGATTTTTTTTGCCATATCTGATCTATTTGGTTATCGATAACTGTTCGACAGTCTAGCTGTCCTAGACCTACAGGTAATTTTATGAATCATCTTGGGTAACTACACTTGTGTACACGTACAAATGCTTTCTCATTATTTAATCAAAAGCTTCATATAGAATCTGCTTTACAATCACAATGATATATGTTTCACCCTTTTTCGTATTATAATTCATGGGACTTTTATGATCTTGAAAATTGTTTTTATCGTGGTAATAATACATTTGAATTTCTTTTTAAAACATCTCCTTTAAACCTTCTAACACTTTTTTAATTTATAGTATATCTTGTTTTATTTAACTCCTAAAAGTAGGCTAATTAATTTAGAACTAGATTAATTTTTTTTAAGCACGAGAAGTCATTTAGATTTGCTTCAATGGTCTTAAGATAATGACTTAACATTTCTTTAATTTATTAAAAAAAAGCTTTCGCCACTTTTAAATTAAACACTTTGTGACTTAAAATTAATGTATTTTGTATTCCCTAAGGTATGCTTTAAAATAAAATGTATTAAAATAAATCACTGATAATATAATATGAAATAAAAATATATAATAGAAGAAAGATTTTTCAGTGAGGAATATAATATTAATAACACTATTTGGATGCTATGCTAGAGAAAAATTAGAAAATAGAGAAGGCACCATAAATAATTTGTATAACATTTTTTTCCTATAATCTAAAGCACTTATTTGGGCTGTTCGTATGGCCTAATCATGTGGAAAAAATTTTGGTGTTTTTAAAATAAGCCATTTTAATCTTTAAGCCTAATGATGTGCTTTAAAAAACATTACAAAAAAATTAAAATTTATAAAGGCTAGCACATATGAAGTTTCTCATAGAAACTATTGAAATTGATAGGATTTATTTACTGTTCATGAGATTTGTTCTACTGTAAAGAAAGAAAAATAAAACACAAAATGTATAAATCCAGAGCCTACTTTAGGGTTGAATCTTTTCTAAAAACACATCATATCACAGCTAAACTTGACTACTCAATGATTTGTTTTCAGAAATTTAAACAGAAACTTTTTTATAAAATATTCCAATAATATTTTACTGCCTACTTTAAGGTTACTGTACACTTCTTATGTATGCGTGACTTGAGCAATTAGTTTATATTGCTTTAAATGTTTTTTTAATTTTTTTGTTTGCCTACTTTTAGGTTTATTTCTTTTAAATTTGAGTTAAAAAAAAGAAATTCACTTCAAAAAAGCCTATGTATCATACAAGCGAAAAACAGGTTCATTTCCACTTAGAAAACACATTTTTAATGGATGTTTTTGCTTTTCTAAAAAGAAAATCGTACAAAGAAGTGGACACATGTGCTTTAGGTAAAACTTTTTGGAAACATTACTATATATTGCCTACTTATAGGCTTAACACTGAAATCATTTAAATGTTGTGTTATTTTAAAAGAGGAGAGGGTACTATACACAATATATTATGTAGGCATATTAAAAAATCTGAAGCATAATTTTAGGCGAAAATATCTTGAATTATTAAAACATTAATAAAATACCTTTAAATAATTAATTTATTTTTCTCTTTGAAAATATTATAAGGATCAATAAACTTCAATTAATTTAAGTATACATTACGGCTGTCTTAATAATAACAGTCAACAGTTAAAAATTAGCACAGTTTGGACGTAGGACAACCAGATGTTCTGCTTTTAAATTCAGTATCTTTCTTGTGGCCTGTGGCCTTTAAATAAGATTTTTTATTTCAGCGTAAAATTATTGTGATATTTTTTGTTGCCTAATTTAAAGGTTTATAACCTTTTAAAATATTATTTATAAATGTTGCTTTTAAGATAAACATAACGTATAATGAAGTTTAAAGGGGCCGATAATTTATTCAATTAAAATTAGAAAACAATGTATTATGTAGCATACTTTAAGGATTTTAAATCAATTATTAACTTGTATACTTTTCTACTTTTGGCTTTTATAAATTTAAAAATTATCTCTTGAACTAAAATGTATCAATGCACTAAGCAATACGCAAGGCTATTGAAACTGTGTTCTGTAGATAAAATCCGAATTCGGTTTTAGTTGCCTATTTTAAGGCTCATAAATTACAGAAATTTTTATAGCCTACTTTTGGTAACCATAAGGTAATCAAATGGTAAAACATTGTTAGCATACGACTATGCTTTTCTGGTTATCTTAATCTGTATTTATGTTTCCTTTAGGTCACAGGTGTGATATTTTAAGGGTTTGTAAAAGCCTCTTATATTGTTATTATTTATTTTGCTTTTCCTTAGCATACTTAAAGGCTTGTAATATTTATTTTAAATTTTTTTGTTTTTTTTCTTTTCTCTTCTTCTACTTACCCAAAAATGCTGGTATAGCTCCCAATGGCATAACAAATAAACTAACGAGTAGATCCGCTATGGCCAATGAAAATAAGAAATAATTGGTAACATTTTGTAAGCGACGATCCAAGGCCACCGCCAGGCATACCAATATATTACCCAAACCACCGGCAAATATGAAAAATATAACGAATAAAAAACTCCAATCGAAACCCTTAATAGGTACTGCCATGGCCTGGTCCAAAGTGCTTAAGTTACTATTGTTAGCGGGTAGAAAATTTAAGGCAGACAAAGACGTGGCTGTTGATGACGTTGATGAATTGACAAGAGTGGACGAGCCGTTCATTATGGATAAATTCCAAGACAAGGGATCATCCTCCAACCAATTGCTGCTGCTCGAGTATAACGATTGATTGGCGTAGTAGTCCTCAGCTGAGTATGAAGCTGATGTTAAACCCAATGTGGGTAAATAATCCAGTGCTAGAGATGAGCCATGCGAAGTTAAATTTCTTGTTAAATCTTTTAGGCCACTGGTTAGGAAACATTTGATTTTGCGTGGCAAAATATTGGAGGGTGTTACAGCGGAGGAGAAAAGCTCAACTGGATTTTCACATGAAATTGTTAAATTTTGTACTACAGGCGGACACTGTGCGTTATGAGAAGTTAATTCTGCAGGTATGGACGATTCTAAAGCTGTGGGACTATAATTAAAATTAAAACTATCACTGCCACTAAGACTACTGCTGTCATTATTACTACTGCTACTGTTACTGCTACTATTGGCATGGCTGCCCTTATATACAGCTTGAGTAGGCCAACTGCTTATTGCAGTTGAAACATACTGTTGGCCTTGTAGTTGCTGCTGCTGTTGCTGCTGTTGTTGCTGATGATTAAATGTTATTTGGAATTCTTGGAGTGGTTGTTGTACATCGTCAACAATTAATTTTAGTTGCGCCCTACATTTCTGTAAAATACCCGTGCTTGTCGTGGTTGCAGTTGTTGTAGGCTGCTGATATTCTTGGCTATTGAATGATGGCAGGTTTGTGTTATTGCTGATGTAGCCATTGCTAAAACTGCTATTGTTGATATTCGTTGACAACACCAACATCTTTTCAGTTTCATTAACAAATTGCATATGCTGCTGCTGTTGCTGCTGTTGTTTGCCGAAAGCAGTGTTAAAATAGTTGGCGGGTGTATTAAATAGTTTGTCATCCATTTGTGTATCCATAGGCTGACAATTATATTGTAGTTGGGATGCCTGTTGTTTTGTTGTTCTATTGAATGTACGCAACATGCAACGGAATGTTTGCGACAAACTATTTGTCTCTTCTCCTCTGCTATCAGCAATAACACGATGATGATAATCATTATAGTTATTATGTTGGTAGTTGCTGCTGCTATACTCTGGCATGATATCCGGGATTTTATTTTCATTATTATCCTGCTTTGGTATACTGTCAAGGCCACTGTCAGTTGCCTGTTCACACCATATTTTAAAAAGAGGCTTTTCACGTTTTTTGTGTTCGTATATATTAGTTGTGTTGTCGTCGTTTTCGGCATTGTTATCCATGTCAGGTTTAATCTCTTGCCAACAACGCATTTCGTATAGTCTTTCATTGTTGCCAGGGCCAACATTTGTGTCATTTGTTCTCGCTTTAGCTGTTGGATTAGTTGTTGCAAAATATGTTTTATTTGATATTGTTGCTGTTGTTGTTGTTGTTGTTGGTCTAAGACCAAGTCTTTGTTGCAAATCCATTTCATTCTAAAGCAGTTTGACAAGCTGCATGTGGAATTTGTCTTTTTATTGTTTCCTGTCTTCTTCGGCGTTCTTAAAACAAAACCTTCGATTTCAATTGTTCAAATGCCTTGTGATGCTGTTGTTTCTTTTTGCCTGAATCTGCAATTAAAATGAAATGATGAGCAATTATTGGAGAAATATAATAGAGAGAGAGAGAGAGAGAAATGATAGTCAGTATAGTAGTAGCAATTAGTAGTTGGTATAGAACATAATAAAACTGATAGAGTATTCATGTTCAGGTATTTTGTATGACACTCTTCTCTGTATGGAGAGCATATGAAATTTCAAAATTTTTATGTCCCTCTCAAGGAGTTATGAGATGATTGAGAGACTGAAAAGTGTTGTCTGAAATACCATCAGAAAGAAATCCATCATATGGTGAAGTCAATTGGCATCATTAAATGAAATTATTTGCCATTAAATTTTAATTGCAAAAATTAAACGATAAAATAACCTAAAAATTCAAGATAAAACTTGTTTTTTTTTCTAACGGCATTTCTGTAACATTGATTAATTAGAATTCCTTTAACGGTTTTCTTTAATTAAATTCTACGGGTTATAATCTCATGGCCCACATAATTATTAATCTTGTGAGAAACTGTGTAGGATGTTGTATAAATTATAATGCTTGAACCATGAATAAAGAAAACAGAAGAAGAAAAAATAATTTATGTTGCCTAAAATATAGCAACCAGACATTGGTAGCGGTAACACGGTCAACTGGTCTAATAAAATTCTTTAATATTTCTCAAACACCATTTGCAATTGTTGTATAACAACAGTGAGGGAAAGTCACAAATATTTAATAAAATTTTGGAAAGATTTATGACCTGAAATTCATTTTAAATTGTCCACCTACTTATGAATAAGTGAACATTCACCCACAATCGTTTCTACCCTTTCACTTCCAAATTTTTTTTTTTAACAATTCTTTCGTTTGTTAATTAAACTTCTGAACTTAACATGACAACAGCATATCCTTTAAAACATAAGATTTAATTTAATTTGTTGTTGTTGTTTTTAAAAGAAATGTTTTTTTTTGTTCTATTCTTAAAATTTCTTCAAATAAAAAGATTTTTTTTGTTGATTTCTGTTATTTTTTGTAATTTGTTCATCATAATTCTTCTTAATGCCGGAGATTATTTATTTTGCCAAGTTTTAATGCAAATATTATTAAGCAAAGGATTATTTATGGAAACCATGACGTTTAATTAATAATTTACATATTAACACGTACGTGGGTAGTATCGAAAGTTATTATGTTAAGAATAGTCATTATGGTATTAAGTCACTAAAGAGTCTGAATGACAATATCTTGCCGTATCATTTAAAAACAATTCTGCTAGACTTGCGTGACTGATTTTACAACCTAGACTACGCCCCGTTGGGCTACAATTCGTTTTAATCTTTTACTGAAGATTCACACTGAAAAAATTCGCTTCCTTTCAAGCCAGATTAGGTTAGGTGAAGCCGCCGTAGTCTAGAAAGTAGTCTGTTGGCTTATTAAATATGAGGCCTCGATTCAAACCCCAGGTCAGATATTACCACCAAAACTAAATCCACAAAAATATTTCTTCGGCGAATGCCTCTCAGCAGATTTCTTGCAAAATCTCTGAGAGTAAATAAAATTGCCATGAAAAGTTTCTCAAAAAATCTGTCATTCAGAGTCGACTTTAAACCATAAGTGATGTAAGAAGCTTGGCTGTAATCCTGACTAAAGGGTTTTAATGACCAATTATGTGTGTACGCATGTATGTATAATTGTGAAGAGTTTGGTGCAAGCCAATAGATCATTATCATTAAATAAAGTCCATTTCATTAACTAGAGAGGAACGCAATATTTACCAGATGGCATCGAGGTTATAACCAATAGAGGACATTGTTAAGTATTTAGCAACGGGATTGAGTAATAAAAGAGAGAGAGAGAGAGAGTGTGGTAATCTGAAAACTACATACTCGCTTAAATTAAAATACCTAGGCAAGACGAGTAGGATGCCAAGTTGTGTGTGCAATTCAGTGAAAGCGAGAGAACAGATAAGGCCACCATTTTTCTTTTAAATAAGAAGAGAATCTTAGAAAAGGATAGACAATAGATTTAAGATAATCTAAACTTTTGTTAGGTAATTATAGTGGGAGGATTATACATTCTGATCAGGCATTGTACACTTAGGGAAATTTTATGAAGATTATTGTTCGCCTCAAAACCATTTGGTAGATTATGTGATGATGATGGCATCAGATTCTCTAGAACACAGGAAAACTCCTGGAGGCTTACGAAGTACTAGAAAAGATGTGAGATAACCTTCCATTATAATCGTGACGAGGTGACTTACACTGTATATATAGGGCATAACTATAACGTCTCCCACAAGCCTGTTACCTTAAGAACTTTCAAAATGCTGTCAACAGTGACAATTTTATTACTAGCATCAAATGTGAACACAGGTGTTACTTTCTAGACAGGTTTATTGCCACACAAGTTCCAAGAATAGGCTCTGATTTATTCCTACCGTCACTGTAACTACGTATTTGATTTAAGGCACCCCAATAGTGCTGTGTTAAAAGACTGGTTACCTAACTCAGGTTATTTCTGAATAGTCTGACGCATGACACAAGTGGGTTTGAGAAGACTCTTTATCTTCCCATATTTTTGCATACCTTTTCATTGAATTTTAATTAAAACTTTAATACATTTTGCATTCAGTTTTACACAGTTTAGATGGATCCCGTATGTAACATCCACTTAATTAGCCAATTTAGTTGAAAATTTTCGAAATTATTTAAATTCAAAACTGACAATTTATCACACGATTTTTAATTAAAATCATGGCAATTGCTAGTTTTAGGCTGTTAATTTCAAGTGGTCAAGCAAGTTTAATAAAATTAACGAAATTATTCTGATCAAGACATAAAATATTTAAAAAAAAACTTTTAAACTCTTAATTGTCATTAAAAAATTCAACAAAGTATTTAAAATATTAAGTTTTTAGTGTTTTTTTTTCGTTCTCTTTTTGGCCTTATTTGACAATATGCCACGTTTCGCATGACATTTAAATGCAATTGTTGTGTCAATCAATGCAGCTCAATAGGCGGCCAGTATAGCAAGCAGCACAGCATAAGGCAGTTAAAATTTTTTATTTAAACCAGTCTACACAATATTTTTGCATATAAATTTCTAGAGATTTTCTATATTTGGCTGAATGTAAACCATTAATAATGTATTTTGTTATTGTTGTTGTTGTTATTGTTTTTATAGAAAATGATTTTCCTTAATGAAAAATTTAATTTCTATGCATTTCAACATGTTCATTTTAATTATTTTTGTTTTAAATATTTTTCTTACTAGTTTTTTTTTTTATTGTTGTTATAGTATACAGTTACAAATCAATGTTATTGTTGTTATTTTTTCTTTCTTTTTAAATTTCTTTTTAATTATTATGATTTTGATTTCGTTTCTGTGTTCATTTCGTAATCCTTCAATGTCATTTATTGTTATGAAGTCTTTTGTTGTTGTTGTTTTGTTGTTGTCGTAGTTGTTGTGGTTTTCATTTACAATGTTTTTAAAAAAAAAGAAAGAAAAACAAACAATCATAAAGAAAAAAAATATAATTTCATTGTATCGTGTGCTGCAATATAAAAAATAAAAAAACAAACTGACGTTAATAAAATCTTTTCGTTAATTCGGGCATTACAACAAAACATATGTGGAAATTTGGCCAAAGTCAAACTCGAGTATCTAAGGTGTCAATATAATGTTCTGTTATTTGTAGGCACCAAAAATTTCCCATCAGTCTGGTGGGTAATGTGCTGCCTTTTCGTTTAAATTCCAGCTCTGACATCTTAGATGAAACGAAATATGAGAAAAGCGTTTCGTTCGGTGAATTTATTGTTCGTAGTCGACTTTAAACTGTGGGTCCCGTTACTAATGCATAAAATTAATATACACAACATAGTTGTTGTGATAAGCTAGGTTGTAACCCTGACTGAAGGGTTGTAATTGCTGATTCACTAAGCAAGCAAGGTCCCAGGCAGGTCTTATCAACTATAAACTGCTGAAATGTGTGCAAAAGATCATAGAAATATTAAAACCACATGGATTAAGCTTACATACTTATTTGCTTAGTGAAGGAAGCTAAGATAACTGAATTTATAGCAGCTACTTCCCTAGGCATTCACTGACTGCTAAGGCTTATTGATTAATAATAATGAACTAAAAATAAAACCCATGCTATTGGGGAGAGATAGTGTGATGAAGTGAACACTACTTATTAGGCTGTAGTTTATAAAAAAATTTTTAGAATTGAAGTGGGCATAACTAACATTAGAGATCTCACTGTTATACGCTGTGTTACTAATTGTTATGGTTTTTCAATGTTTATTGCATCAATAAAAGCTGTTGCTATTACCACTGCTGTTGCTGCTGTTGTTGTTGCTTATAAATCATTGCAAATATTCAAATGAAATTTAATACACGATTTATTTCCGTCCTAACGTTATTGTAACTGTAACATTTGATATGTTGATTTTTTTTTTTACGTAAAACCATTGGCAGACGCTGGTAGTGCCAGTGGCGTTGCCACAACTACTGTTGTGACGCTTATTTTTTTTTTTTGAGTGTGAAAATAAATCGAGCATGAAAAACTAAATCAAAAAAATAAACAAAGAAAAACATTTTTTTTTTCCTTCTAAATCTTCGTCAACCAGTATGGGCAGGCAGTCAAGTACAATGACAATAAAAAAAGGGAGGAGGAAAGTATGAAAGAATATTGTTTGTAGGTAGTACTCGTGCTCTTCTAATATTACAAATAAAAACATACAAATATACGCAATTGCCAGTGTTAAGTGTCATTGAAAATTGAAAGAAATTTCTTTAAAAAAAAAAAAAAAAAACGTATTCAAACAGATCAATAGAGGTGAGACACTGTTATGGTGGCTTAAAGAAATTGTTTAAGAAGTAATTTTTTTTCAGAAATTTTTTAAAATTTTTTTGTTTTATTTTTTCTAGAAAAATTAAAATAAAATTAAAATGTAGCATCTAATTTAAACTGAATAAAAAAAATTTTTTTGTAAAGGTTATGAGTATGGTTTTTATGTTTCTATTACAGAGTGTGTGTTTTAAGTTTAAAATTTTCTATTTTATTGCACTCCAGGGCATAACATTTTTCATGTTTTTGATGTTTTTTGTTGAAAATATTATAAATTTATAACAAATATGTTTTTGTATGTCTATTAGTTTATTTATATGTTTTTAAGTTAATTTATTTGTTTGTTTGCAAGTAATTGACATGCAACAGTAGTGTAAGGACTTGATGTAATCTTTATCGTAAACAAATATTGCATATGCCTACAATGCCTGGTCAAGAATTCATTTATTATTCTGTTACATGTGTGTGTGTTTTGGCTTTTTAGACAAGAGCCATAGCTCGAATAAGAATAAAATTCTTTCGGCAATTTCCTTTCAGCATTTTACTGGCAGAATCTCAGAGATTAACCAAAACTGCCATTAAAAGTTTCTCAAGCCTGTCATTCATGGATAAAATTAACACACACCACAAAGTTGGTGTAAGAAGTTAAGGCGTAGTGCTGCCTAAAAGGTTGTAATGACCAATAAAAAAATTTTCCTGATAGTCCTGCTTAGTTTGATAAATGGCTCAAATCTCTTTCCACTATAATTATCTTCTAGATCTTCTCTTTCGTCGCCTATGCCCTTCCAAACTTCACTTGCCTTTCCACCGAAAGGTTCTTGTGCCACCAAGGGTGTGGAAGTTCAACTTCTGGCATACTTATCAGCATGCTCATTATCTTGAATTCCAATTCAATGTGGAATACAGCAAAAGTTAATATAGTTCGAGTTGTACTAACACAGAACGGTTCCTCTTTTAAAAAAGTATGCGGATTCCGCATATTTCCCAAAACTACACAATTTGCTGGTTTTGTTCAGGAGGCAGTTAGAAGCAATCTAACAGCGGCCAAAATAGTGGTCTTCTCAAGGCGAACATAAACACTTAGCTGGACCATATTAGTGATCTTAGACCACTAAACTCCACTTTAAATTAATTAAAATGATTTAAAATGCTTTCAGCGAAGCATACCGAATTTTTCTAAGTTTTTCTTTTATTTTCAAAAACTGGAAAATAAACTTATATTTGTAGGAATAATATCTGTATGTAACAAACAGCATGTGTTGTACATATATGTACGATATAATGAAATGAAAAAAAAAAATATGGTTTTACGAATTTATCAAATTTCATAGAAATGAATTGATATAAATGACATGTAATCTCTCTTGTATTCGTATGACAACCAGTGATGAAAAATGTTTTTATTAAATAGAATCACAATTATGCATACATACATACATACATACATACATACATACATACATAGAAAAAAAATATTTTATTTTTGAAAACAGAATTTTAAATTTTTATTTTATTTTCATTGCAAATTAACGGATAATATTATAAAAATATTATTTTAATAAATAAATAAAAAACAGAATTATTTTAAAATGTTTATAAATGTTGCCTGTAATCCGCTAAATAACATAATTGGCCATTACAACCCTTCAGTCAGGATACGGCCTAGCTTCTCACACCACTTATGTTGTGTGTGCTATATTTTATACACTGAGGGGGGGGGGGGGGTGGCAGGACCTACAGTTTAAAGTCGACTCCGAACGACACGATTTTTTTGAGAAAACTTTTCATGGCAATTTTATTTTACTCTCAGAGTTTTTGCCAGAAATCTGCTGAGAGGAAGTCGCCGAAGAAATATTTTTTTCATATTTCATTTTTGATGTCTGACCGGGGATTCGAACCCTGGCCTTTCGTCTAAATAAGCCAACCACCTACCTACTAGACTACGGCGAAATAAAATAAATATGAAATTTAATTACAGAAAAATTTTAGAGTGGTTCTTNNAGACGAAATTTATTCTGTTGTAATCTGTGAAATACGGAAATTGTTATTGTTTTTTGTGACCTTGACGTTTTGTTTACGTAGCACTTCTGCTGTCCTTAAAAGTAGTAACATTGTCATTGTCACCACACAAGACTAAGTGAGTGTGTTACAAAGCATCTCCACCCTATTATTAGTTAACTTGCTTCAGTTTTATAAGTCCAACTAAGCAGATAAGTGAGAAAATAGGCCATAATCCTGACTGAAAGATTGTAATGGCCAATTATGTATGTATGTATGTATGTATGTATGTATGTATGTATGTATGTATGTAT
>QOCX01000067.1:561944-574691 GCA_005959815.1 Sarcophaga bullata
AGATGTTGTCTTTAGTGGTTGCGTAATAACGTAATTTGCCAGATAACCGACTAAGAAAAGGCCTCCTAAAGAAATATTTTCTTTTGTTCGAGTTGTCTGAGCCGGGCTTGAAGCCCAGGCTCTCGTTTAATAAGCCAACACTCTACATACTGGACTACTTTACTCCACGCAATTTATTCGATTCAAGCAAAGGAAAAAATATTGAACATAACGACTCAAACAAAAAGGTGGTGTGATGAACTAGTTAAAATACCATACCCGTGCAATCCAGTCTTGAATCTAGGAGAAGATAAAATTTTTGGTTACATCTGGGCTCCAGAGAATGTAATGTCAACCACAAATGTCATAGAAAAGTCAGGTAGTGAGCCCTTTAGTCAGCAAAGTCTTACACCGCTACATCCAATACAACATCCACCAAAATAGGAGAGTGTTGTCACTAGGCAATGGCTGATGATAACCTTCACATTATAGATGCTGAAGTACACTGATTACCTGTTTAATTTTAAAATCTTGATTAAATGAAATAAACCGAAGTAAAGGAAATATAGTTAGAGCGGGAAATCCTGTGCGAAGGCTAGAAGTTCCTTAATAGATACGAAAAAATTATAAAAGAAATGTTACTTGAAGTTGGTAAATATTTCATCATGATAAGGCTCAATTAAAAGTTACAAGATCATTTCAAAACATTGGTCATTATAATTATTTAGCCAGGATTATGACCTAGTTTCTCACACCGCTTATGTTGTGTGTGTTAGTTTTTTATACTTGATTGGCGGGAAGAAATATTTGGGATATGAACCAAGGTCTCATGTCTAATAACACACTACCACATATGTTAATAGCATAATGTCATATTGTAGCTGATGATACGAATACTTATTTACCTTTCAACAGTATTTTACAGTGAATACCTAAAATTTGTGTTAAGAGGCGCATTTTTAGTGTATACACCCATAAATAAAACTCTCCAAATGGTTTTTAAAAGTCAAGAATATTTCAAATGAAATTTTAAGCTTAAAATCGAAATGCTTTACAAATTTTTTCTCCTCCACTTATTACTGGGAGGACTACATATAAGTGAAGCAAAAACTTCAAATGAAATTCTATTTGCTGTTGCGCTCACTAAAGGTTAATTATTTTGGGTTGGCTGCTCTTAAAGTATTTAAACACCAACGCACATGAGTGTGAGTGGGTGAGTAAGTTGAAAAGTAAGTAAATAAAACACACACACACACAAATATATATGCTTTCACATGTAAATGTGCCTTATAATGACTAGTGTGTGTAAACAGTGTTACTCTTGCTAAATTATTTACCATACTAAGGAAAATAAGAACAAGAACAAGAACAAGAACAAGAAAAAAAAATACTAAAGAACCCTGCACTACTTTTAAGTCTGCTATAACTTAAAGCATGCAGTATTGCTTTTGTTGTTGTTGTTCTTAGAGAGTATTGTTTTGGTGTTTTAATATCTCTTACTATGTATGTATGCATGTATGTTAATATTGTCATAGTATATGTGGGTATATGAAATAAATTTGACTCTTTTTTGTTCTGTTGGGTTAATATATCAGCATGTTGCAAGTGTATATGTGTAGGTGTGCTATTTTCAATGGATTTTTATTTGTTCAAAATTTGTTTTTGTTCTCTTCTTTTATTTTCTCTTCTTCTTTTCTTTGTATTGTAGAGCAGAGAAACAATTTTTCTTTCAACGAACTGCAGCCCTTTCAACGTAACTGAGAGCCCGAGGTAAAAATTGATGTGTATGTGTATGTGTGTGTGTGCTGTGTATGGTATAGCATTTGCCATTATTTTCTGTGTCTCTCTTCTTTTTTTTTTTTGTCAAGACAATTTCACTTTCTTTTCATTTGCTTGCATTTACATTATGAGTTTGGCGAATGCGTCATTAGGGTGATATTTATTTACGGCGGTAAAAATGTCACCCCAAGCCACTGTACTGTTAGTTTAATGTTGTTCGTTTTTTAAAGCGGATTTTTTGAAAAGCTTTTTAATAACATAAATAGGCCTCTAACTAAGAAAGTAAATTTGTAATAAAATATTAAATTAAGCTTAATAAGTGAGTGTGTAGGGGAATTGATATTCCCAGTGGTATTGTATAATCAAAGAAAATTATAAATTCAATTTCGTTTTTGGGTATGCCTGATATGAATGCTATGATACGTTCCTCCAGCATTATATTGATATTGTTTACTGTGTTAAAATCTAAATTTTTGTTTTTTTTTAATTTCATTTTAAAATAAAATCCAATTGGTATGTTATCGTTAGCATCTAACTTTCAATCATTTTGTCGCTAAAGACTGTCAATACCATTCGATGTAATTTTATTCACCCCCGATTGAATACGATTACATAGTTGACAAATAATTTGTCAATTTCAATTAAACAACGGCAACAATCAATTAAAATATAAAAAAAAAAAGGAAATACTGCTTAAAATGCAAAAAACTATACTAAATTGATTGTAAATTAGAAAAATATTTCAAAACATTCAATGTATTGATGCATTGATTAATTGTTTTTTTTTTTGTTAGAAATGGTGTAGGAGTAGGAGTGATGACAGTAATTTATTGTTATATTCAAGTGACTTTTGATAAGCCTTAATTTATGGCTCAGACATGTTGTATTTAAATAAAGCCTACGTTTGTATTGAATCAATTTGCAACATTTCGAATTGTTTATAAATAATTTATTGATTCGACTTTTAAATGAAATTTTAATTAAACTGCTTAAAACACACTCTAACAGGAATGATGTTTAAAAATTCCAGTGAAAAATTTTCATTTACAATTCGACAGAGTGGAGCGATAAAAAGAAAAACACAATTTAATTCGCTTAATGATGGCAAATGAATTGATAAATTTCCATAGAAATTTAAAAGAAATTTTGTTGTTATTTCTTGGCTACAAGGTTTCAATATCAATTTGATTGAAGAATTTTTGTATCCCCCTTACAAAATGGTTTAAACTATGCCATAGCTATGTGCTTTTCAACAATAAAGCCTATTGTTGTCTAGAGGCATTATGAATAACACTTTTGGCTTTGATTTCATAAGAATTGCCATACTGAATCCATTTTTATTACCAATTTTTCATTGTTTCTTGTCTTTCAACGTCTTTAGGATTCAACTGCAAGTGATATTCAGTTGTAGATGCTATCACATGCAATTTAAGTAACTTCCAGTAATTTTATTGATTTTTCTTAAGTGTAACAGCAACCTATTGGCAGTAAAGCATTCACATTTTTTAGTGTCAGTCTTCTGTATAACAAGTCATCTCTATGTGACATCTGTGAAGGACTTCGCCGCAGATTGGTAGGTTGTGTATTGGCCTATCAGACAAATGTCCGTGATTCAAACTCTTGGCTCAGACATATTAAACAAAAAAATATTAAAAAATATTTCATTCTGCTACTTTCACACACTAGACTTCTGATAAGATTTCAGATTTCAAATTTTTTATACGAAATTTAGGTCCTGCTACTCATGAAGAAAATTTACGTAAAATAAACATTAGGTTGTAGTCCTGACTAAAAGGCTGTAATGACCAATAAAAAAATTCTTATGCTATTTCTGTATAGTTTGATGAATGGTTCAAAACTCTGTCCACTATAATTTCATAGAAAAATTTTAAATTGTTTTAAATCCTCTCTCTATCTACACTTTCACCGCGTATACCCTTTCAAAGTCCTCTTGCCCTTCCACAGAAAGGTTCTCAGGTTATGAAAGATACCAACCTTGTGAAAAAGATACGCCGTATGAAAAAAATATTCATGTCAAGTTTCAGATATTTTGATCATCTGCGCCAGTTTGACAAATTCTTTGGCAACATATTTGCATTAAAATTTCTTCGAATTTTTTGACAATGCAGAGAAATGCTTGTTTTCTGCAAAACATATGCGGACGGCTTAGTTGTTTAACGGATATGTCAATAACCACTCAATAACTCAAACATTGTAATTAAAAGAGTCTGCTAATGATAATAATGAGGCCAAATTGGTTGCGCCATAGCACAGGCAGCGGCATGGAGGCACATGGAAACATCATGGCCAACTTTTAACGAAAATTGTAGGGCATTACTTAAGTGAACAATATGCGTAAAATTGAGGAGTTGCTCACCAGTCAGTGAGTAAGATAATCACTCAACAACTCAACCATCATAAGTAGAAGAATTTGATTATGATCTCTTGCGACTGTAATGAGGCCAAATTCGTTGTTTTATAACAGAGGCAGCGGCACGAAGATACTCGGGGGCCAGTTATGTGAACAATGCTTGCCAGTCAGCGAGTAGAGTACTCCTGATGCCATCAGAAAACGTGTTGATTTTGATTGAAACTAGTTCAACTGAATACAGCAACGCTGTGGATGTCTGGCCATACTAAAAATATTGTCATACATTTTCAAGGCGACTTTAACTTGTTATTTGTCTGACTTACAACCTCATACAAGTCACAAGCAGCGAAAACTAACTTCATTTAAGTGCGATGAAAAAAAATTCAAATGCTTATAAATAATCATTTCACTGACGTTTCTTTCTTTTGTTTTCATAAATAACGATGACATTAGGGCAATGAAGAGAAATTGCCATAAAAATAGTTGGAAAGAGGAGAAAAAAAAAAACTATTCTTTAACGAATATTCATGTTGTTGTCATGTTTCTGTTCAGTTGGCAATTTTTTATTTTTTTTTTTTTTTGAAATAATTTAAATGCCAGAGCCAGTTTCCGTAATTTATTTAAAAAGGTATTAAATTTTGCATGTTTCATTAGCCGACTGCCTCAGTCAATTAATAGCCTTCGGTTGTATTTATTTTCATTCTGTTTTTTCTTTTTATTTTTGTTTCTGTTTCTGTTTCTGCTGAATGTTATTTAAGCTTTACATTTTGTTTGGTGTGTTCATTGCAAATGAATCTAATGAATGGCTAACATTCTTTAGGATCAAATATCCTGTTAAAACAAAACGAAACAAAGTATAACAGGCAGCTATTGTTGCCGTGGTATGCTAGTATGCAAAGATTTACAAGTCATAGTATGAGCTGCATACGGCCATAAAGTCACCTGAGATGTATTTGTTATCCAACGCAGATGAATGATACAGAAATCAACAGCAGGCAGCAATATCAGTAACATTGCCAGTTGCGATTCTCTAAAGAGAAGGCAGCCAGCCAGTCAATTGATGATGATTTTACTGGTAATGGCGTTAATGGAATTTGCAAATTTTATTGATTGTTTGCTTGTTACACAGTAACACAGATGCCTGTTTGCAAATGAAATGGCTCTGTTGTTGCTGCTGTTTCTGTACGTAAATGATGATGGAGGATAATTTCTCGTTATTCAATTGATTGGTGTCGATTTTCTTTTATCCTTGTTGAGTCTACAATTGCAGTGAAGGTGAAAAAGTTCCATGGTCCAGGCTAAAAACGATTTTGATGGCATTACATAAAATTCTAACGAATTTTGAGAGTTAAAAATCGCATGATCCCTATGGTCAGTTCATTACTTCTACGTAAGATGACAGTACTTTTGCAATGGATCGTGCAGAATATTCAATATGGCATAAGCTATGTGGCCATTATTTTAAAACTACATATCGTTGGTGTTCAGGTCATCCCATTCATGTCAAAAGAAGTTGGTAATCATAGACTTATAGTGCTCATGCATACATACATATATAAATATTGCATCATTACAACCTTTCAATCAGGATTATGACCTAGCTTCACACACCACTTATGTTATGTGTGTGTTAAATTTTATAGATTTTGATTTTTGAGAAACTTTTCATGGCAAATTTTCATTTACTCTCCGAGTTTTGCCAGAAGAAATTTTCTTTTCAGATTTTGTTTTGTTCGAGGTGTCTGTTCTGGTATTTGAACCTACTTGATTGCCGTTGACAGTGATGACTTGGCCAACATTGTCCTCAAAGAAATAACGCCTGAAGACGATGCGAAATTTCCCACCAAACAGTGACTCTTTTGGTATGCTTTGGACGCTCTTAAATATCATGTGGAATCGTATTGCGCCAAATTTAACAATATTGTTCCTTCATGTAATCTTTCAGCTAGAAATCGCACTCATTACTGAAGATTATTTTTCAATGAAAGTTAGGTTGAATTTCTAACTGCTCTAGAGACTACTTTTGCCGCCGAAGTAGTCTAGTAGGTAGTGTATCGCTTCAAGCACCAGGTCAGACATCTCCAGCAAAACGAAATATGAAAAAATATTTCGTTCGGCGACTGTCTGATGAAATTTCTGAGAGTAAATAAAATTCCCATGAAAAGTTTCTCAAAAAAAACTGTCTTTCGGAGTCAACCTTAAACTGTAGGTGCCACCACTTATGGATAAAATTAATGCACGCAACATAAATTGTAGTCGTAATCTAGTAGGTAGACGAAAGGCCAGGGTTCGTATCCCCGGTCAGACATCAAAAACGAAATATGAAAAAATATTTCTTCGGCAACTTCCTCTCAGCAGATTTCTGGCAAAAACTCTGAAAGTAAAATAAAATTGCCATGAAAAGTTTCTCCAAAAAAAATCTGTCTTTCGGAGTCGACTGGATAAACTGTAGGTGCCATCACCTACACCATGTATAAAATTAGCACACACAACATAAGGGGGTGTGAGAAGCTAGGCCGTAATCCTGACTGAAGGGTTATAATGACCAATTATGTATTATGTAACATAATACTGGTATATAATGGTATAAGAAACTAGGTTGTAATCATGGCTGAAGTGTTGTAATGATCAATTATGTATGTCTGTATGTATCATGTAAAATAAAAAAAAAAACAAAAACAAAAAACAAAAATTCAACAATTTTGATTGTTTATGTATCCTTGCAGTCTTTAATAGACCTCATCACTGAAGATGATTTTTCAGTGAAAATTAGGTTTCTGAAATTGGTTCATATTTGAACATGATTTTTCGTTGTAAATTAGAGCCACCAATCAGAGAACACACACATCATTGTCTGTGGTCGTCCATGTGGATTTGGAGAAACTATCTAAATACATACATACATACATACATAATTGGCCATTACAACCCTTTAGTCAGGATTACGGCCTAGCTTCTCACACCACTTATGTTGTGTGTGTTAATTTTATGCATGAGTGGCGGGACCTACAGTTTAAAGTCGACTCCGAACGACAGATTTTTGAGAAACTTTTCATGGCAATTTTATTTACTCTCAGAGTTTTTGCCAGAAATCTGCTGAGAGGAAGTCGTCGAAGAAATATTTTTTCATATTTCGTTTTTTTGATATCTGACCGGGGACTATCTAAATAGACTGAACAAATGACAAGTAAATTGACAGATGTTGCTTCAACAAAATGGCTGCTATCAACTGTCAAAGCTTGGTAGTCCCTGTCATTTCAGCATGTTTTAGTCTCTTTTTAATAAAATTCTTTAGAATTTTTTCTAGATTTAATTGAATTTGCATTTCCATGTAATCTTGAAAAAACAATTCTTGTTAATATTTTCACCATAAAACATATTTTTTTTTCTAAGGGAAATTGTAACACAATATTTCAAATTACTTACAATCGAAAAGAATTTACAATAAAAAAAAAATAATTCAATTATATTGTAATACAATATAATGTTGTGTGTTATATCTACTACAAGTAATAAATCAAGCATAACTTTCTGAAGGAATTGATGTCAATCTGCTCACGTTATAATTACATTCAATGAATTATTTAAGGCCTTGGCATTTGTGGCAAAACAACCATAAAATGTTAAGAATTCAATAAAAGGAACAACAGCATTCATATCTCTTCCTGACATACATAATAACAATCAATCATCTTAAATACTTGAATTATGTTTAACTATGACAGTTAAATTGCCACAAAAGACTTTGCCAAGTAATTGTTAGGGCAGGATATGAATCTATGAAAATTAACGTTCATGAAAACTGAAAATTCATAAGATTTTATTTTCATTAACTTACAAATGAACTTACATTCTCTGCAATTTGGTTATTTCCTAACCACAAAAGAAAAATACGCAAAAAAAAAAACGAAACGGAAAAAAAATGTAGCATATGCCCTTATTCCCATTACTATTATTATTATTATTGTGTGCTCACAAATTAAATCATTCAAGTGAATTGAAATTTTCAAATAATTTTTGTGGTTTCTTGTATTATTTTCTATTGTTGTTGTTATTAGGTTACAAATTTATTAAATTTCAATTGCTTATGAAACTTAATTTCAAACAAAAGTGAGTAAAGATTGTAGCTGACTGTAGTACAGTTTAATAGAAAGCCAAAAGCATAACGAATTTTATCAGGTCTGGTAATTTTGTTTTTGCATTCAAATTTCTAAAACTGTTTACACCAATACACATAAAATTGTATTAGCAAATATTCGTTGCTATAGCCAGATACTATCTACAGTCAAAGAAAATAGTTTACATACACCGGTATATGCCGACTTTTTTTCCAATAATTTTTATTCGAAATTTTTTCATTTTCATTTTATTCTTTAAACATTCTTGATTGTAAACAACTCTACAAGATGGTTTTCAATTTAATAAAAATTAGCGGGTATACATACACCGTTGTATGTAGACTTTTTTAGTTTACTGTACATTGGGTGGAGTTGGCTCTCCAGCAAGTACGTTTTCAAATTTGTTGTAAAATAAAATGCTTTCTGGTCACACAAATCGATGACAGTGCTTCTTTAACTTGGCTCGCGCAACACAGATAAAGTTTGTCTAATCAACACCCGCTAGCACGTCCCGCTAGAACTTGTTCAACGGTTGGGTTGGTAGCCACTGGTTGTTAATGTCCTGAACAACCTCTATTTCGTCATTTCGAGCTCATACAGCTCATTACTGGTTTTACATCTGATCCATTCAAGGCAGCTCATTCGATCGCAACAATTTTCGTGCACTTTTTCTAGTGTATGGGGTCGTATCTCAGCAATGACAGAAGCAGGAATATTGGTCTTTAAATGCTCAATTGCCTCTAGTTTGTTGGCATAAGACTTTTCTTTATGGCAGGCCAATTGACATTACCATTTCGGCTAATTAAACGGATATCAAACGTTTGACGCAACAAGTGGATTGTGTCATGAGATGACAAGTTGCACCATTCTGTTGAAACCCAACCTGAAGAGCAGGTGCAAAAAAATAGGTTATCGGTTATTGTGCGATAGGTATCTCCATTGACAGTAATAGTTAAGCCGTTCTCATTTTCTAACAAAATATGGCCCAATGATGTCTCTGCTTCACAATCCACACCAAGCAGTCGCTCGCAATGAGTGCGTGTATTGGCTTCTGTAATCTGCTCAAATGTATGGGTCTCATTGGGCCTAGCGAGGTTAATTTATGGGCTTTTAGAAGAGACTGCAGCATTCGCAGTATGATGACATTATTGTGAAGGAGTTATTGGCTTGTATTTTTTTATTTAATGGCCCATTAAACACATTAATTTTATGATGACTAAACATTTTTTACGAATTTTTTTACAATAATTATTACGAATAAATAAACATCAATCAGGCATTAATTATTCTCTAATTTGAAAAATATTAACCGCCATTATTAATTTTGTAACTCAAATTCATAATTAATTATGCGCTTCATATTGTAATACTTATCGGGTGGTTGGGTCTCTGTCCGTTTGAAATATTTGCAACAAAAAAAAAAAAAAGTATGAAAAGGAAAAAAAATAATTTTTTGTTCACACACTATTATCGAACTCACAGTAGAACAGGGAATTTAATAAATTTTTTTTAAAAATTACGTGTATTGTTGGCCTCTTCTGTTCATTTCTGTTTATTTATTTAAATGAAAATTCCTTTCAATACCCACATGCATGATAATACCAGGTAAAAAAAAATTAATTTTAAAAAGCCATCAATACTGCGGTAGTAATCGCATGATTACATCTAAAAACAAGGGTCGTAATTATACAGGCGGAAATGCTTAATTAAATAACAATAAAAACAGATTATTTCCGAGTAAAGTGGTGGCAGTCGTAAATATCAACACAGTTTATAAATGGGGGAGTAATAAATTGAAAAATACATGCCAAAGATAACAGAGCTTGGATTCAGCTTATACCAGTATGTAGTACAGCGCCGCTAAATATAATGCCTGTGTTGGCAACTACAAAAACAGACTTCAATACTCATTTCTCACGGAAACAGTGACTGTTTGGTGTTCATTATGGTATGAATGTGTCAATTGATGGCATTCTTTAAAAATTTTTTTTCAAAAGAACGATTGCAGAACGCTATGATCGCACGATAATTAACTTTTGTTGGCTCACTATTAAAGAGGGTAAACTGAACCGCACATAGCTTAAACACGACGATGCCACAAGCTACACAACATAATCGATTAGGGCGGAAATATTATTTTCAGAATATTTTTGTTGAAGTCAATTAGCCACCAAGATCATGCGCATGATTTAAAAAGAACTCTCTTGTATTGAAGCGCATACTAATGCTCCTCATGATAGCCAAATGTAATGGAGATCTCACTTCACAGTTTGCTTTGCTGTAATCAGTTCAAGAGTGGTAACGGCTTAAAGCCATAAAAAGCACGTCAAGAATAATTTTCCCATTTTAAAATGTGAAATCCGTTTTAAAATTAATTTTAAACTTTTCATTACCGCAATATTTCTTTTGTCCCTTATAAGCCCTTTAAGGGTTGACATTAATTTAACACATCTTCGTTCGTTATGTTGACAGTTGTGGTTAACAAAAGTTTACAATTAAAATTTTCAGTTCATACGAAGAGAATTAAATTAAAAATTTACTGAAAAACAAAAACAAAAAAAAAAAAAAACAAAAAAAAAATACAACAAATATTGTCTGCAAACATTTAATAATTGACCGCATAAGGTTTTATTTGTTCGTTGAAATCTTATTGTTTGACAATAACTACAGCAATAGCTAGTATGCACTAGCCTTAATGCTATTTGAAGAAGTTGCAACAAATGTTTGCGAACTCAAACATGTTCGTAAAATAAATGTGTTCATTACGGTGTGTAACGGTGTACTGTTGAGTCTCAACAAGTTTAATGTGTGTCGGGTAACTAGTTTCTTAAGGGTCATTGTAGTGTTAGGTGCCTCAAGGCGATTTGGTATAAATGTTGGCCTGAAATTTATAGGACTAACTATAGGACTTTTTCTAGGGTTGTCTGGACTTTAAAAAATTAAAGCATAATGCTCTGAGTAAGATCTTCTTTAATGATTTAGCCTTGCTTTCGGGAGCCGATAATTATGCTCTTCTATGTATTTGTGATGCGAAACTGGGTTACAAACAGCAATTGGCAATAGCTGGCTTGATAGCTGAAAAGTTGTAGTTCGCTAAGTATAGGTGAATGGGTTATTTTTTTTCTTTAATTGGTGATGACAACCCGATTAACGGATTTCGGCCTGCTGCAACACATCCTTCCAGGCGCGTTTGTTTCTTGCGCGCCTACGCCAGTTAGTTACACCAATTGATGACAGAGCTTCCTCGATTTGGTTTTTCCAACGGATACAAGGTCGCCCTCTTCGCCGACTTTCGCAGATCCCCACATCAAAAACCCGTTTCGCCGGAGCATCCTCCTCCATTCGAATGACATGGCCAAGCCAAGGCAGCCATGTTGTCCATGTCGTTGAGAAGCTCATACAGCTCACTATTATATCGGATGCGGAAATCTTCGCCAACTCGCACTGGACCGAAGATCTTACGTAGGACTTTTCTCTCGAATACTCTTAAGGCTGCTGCATCGGTGCTTAATAAGGTCAATGCCTCTAGGTGCATGGGTTCAGAGTGAAAAAACCCATCTTCTTCGCATTCTTGGCAGCATTACTTTTGGTACAAAGAGTATATCCTTTACGCTACAGTTAATAGATATGTTCATGGATGCTCTTCGTTAAGAGTTTCATGTGGTTAAAAATGATTTCAAATTCGCAATATTTTTGTTTTGGAAAATGTAAGAATATGTGAAAAGCTGATGAAAAAATTCAGGAAATTTAGGGAGGAGATACTCCCGTCTAATCAGATAATTTTCATATTAGATTTGCCCACCCACTCTGCTTTATGCGCGAATAATTTCAACAGAAAAAATTTTGTATTCTACAGGATATATTAGTTCGTTTGCTTAAGATCTTATTGAATTGATGTTTACAACCCTTTAGTCAGTATTACAACCTGGCTTCTCACACCACCTATGTTGTGTGTGTTAATTTTATACATTAGGGGTGGAATTTATAGTCGCCGTAGTCTTGTAGGTAGTGTGTTGGCTTATTAGACAAAAGGCCAGGGTTCGAATCCCCGGTCAGACATCAAAAACGAAATATGAAAGAAATATTTCTTCGGCGACTTCCTCTCAGCAGATTTCTGGCAAAAACTCTGAGAGTAAATAAAATTGCCATGAAAAGTTTCTCAAAAAATCTGTCGCTCGGAGTCGACTTTAAACTGTAGGTCCCGCCACTCATGTATAAAATTAACACACACAACATAAGTGGCTAGGCCGTAATCCTGACTGAAGGGTTGTAATGGCCAATTATGTTATGTTATGTAGGGGTGGAATTACTTACAGAATTTTTACCAAAAGACTACTGAGAGACAGTTGCAGCAAGAAGAATTTTTTTTACATATTTTTTGAGATGTCGAAGCTGGGGATTGAACCAGGGGTTCTCATCTCATAAGCCAATACACTACAGAAAATTGTTTTGAATATAAGAAAGAAATGTTTAGTTTTTCTTTTTTTTTTTTTTTAATTT
>QOCX01000067.1:574700-603555 GCA_005959815.1 Sarcophaga bullata
TTTATTTGTTTATAAACTGGTCTTTGTATTGTCTTGTCATGTTAATAAAATCGTATAATTAACATACATTTCAAACATATCAAATGAATTTCGATTTTCTGTTTGTTTTTTTCTTTTTCTGCACTCAAACAGTATAGGTTTTAAGGTTTTTTTTTATTTTATTTTATTTCCAATAAATTGAAATTGTTTTAAATTGTTTATTTCGTTTCGTATTTATTTGTGTTATTTTGGGGTGTCTGTCTAAATATTTTATTGTGTTTGAATAATCTAAACAAGTGGTTTCAAATGTTTACAAGAATCAATTTTACAGCAAATATTTTGATAAACAAATACAACAAATTGGCCAACAAAAAAAAAAAAAAAAAAAAAAAAACCAACAAATTATCAGAAAAATACATACAGACAGTCTACATTAGAGGAGCATGACAGGCGGCTGATTTATTTATTGGCTGGCTTTTTCAATTGCTTGGCAAATATGAAAAAAAATTTTTTGTTGGATGCGGAATAATAAATAAAATGAACAAATACAGTGGAAATGCTTATTAAAAGTCAAACTTAATTTACTACTAAGTACCCTACAGGTTGCATAATTATTTTATACAACACTTACGGTATAATAGGTAGCGAAATGTTGATTGTTTTTTCTTGTAAATGCTTGGGGATTATTGATAAGGAAAATTTTAGCCGAAAAATTCAGAATATATTGACATTACTGTGCAGTAAAGTCTGTCAAATCAAGAATAAAGCTTTCCAATTATGGAAATTTTCATAAGAAAGTCGCTAAAGCTGACCTCAGATGAGAATTACATTTGGGGCTGAAACTCATTCCTATTTAAATAGCTACGACAATAAGCAAATTCCCACTACCGATCCACTCATAACAAAACAAAGTCTGTAGTAAAATCTTTTCAGAACAACTCCCAGATTACGGTAACACTTTGAAGATTGAAATAATGGCCAATAAAATTGCCGCCATGCGAATTCTATATCACGATGTAACGTATGGTAATATATGGACATTTGCCGATGGTAAAGCGGCCATTAGATACCTAGAGAGGGAGTACAGTACATCCAAGATTATTGAAGAATATCGACTATCTCCGGAGGAGATTGCGAGGCTTTTGACGTCATGCGTACTCTGTATCACAGTATAACGTATGGTAATGTACGTATATTTGCCGATGGTAAAGCGGCCATTAGATACCTAGAGAGGGAGTACAGTACATCCAAGATTGTCGAAGAATATCGACTATCTCCGGAGGAGATTGCGAGGCTTTTGACGGTTGCCCTCATTTGAGTTCCTGGACACGGGGACATCGGAGAAAGTAACAACAAGGCCGAAGCACGTGCTACAGCAGGCACCATGGATAATTCAAATGAATTCCTACATTAGATAGGCATTCCTCTATAGAGGGGCAAACAAATGTCAAAAGTAAGATGGGAAGATGAACCCATCTGAACAAATCTGAATTTTCTTTGAAGCTAACAAGATTCAATAGAAAGAAACTAACAGCAGTGCTAAAAGGACACTGGCCTCTGAGACTGGAAGTATGCCATCTACAGAATCTGCAACCACGAGAAAGAAGAGGACCCTTCAGAACATATTCTCTTTCATTGTTCATTCTTGGACACTTAAAATTTAGAAAAATTCACACCTTTTTAGGACTCTCGATATGGTGGAGGGATACCAATCAGAATAGTGGAATAAATAATGTTGGTGTTACAACGAGACCTCCAGTGAGGGATAAATTGCATAAATCCCAGATAATTACGATATAATTTCTAGCATGATAGAGATTATTTTATATTTTTTTTTCTCGCTTTTGTCTACTACAACAACTGAATAGAATGACTTGATTGCAGACAATTTTCCTTTTTCCATATGAATACCGTTTGTTGAAAATTGTTCACAAAATTTATGGCAATTGAAATGCATTTCAAAAATTCCAGGCATAAATTGTTTATGGCCAGTAATTATTGACCAAGAAAAAAAAAAAAAAAAAGAAAAATTAAAATAAAATTAAATTTTCATAAAATTTTATTTAGAAAGAAGTCAATAAAATAAATGTTCATAGTTTATAAATGCAATTAAAAAAAAAAAAAGAAAAAAAATAATTTTTTTTGAAAAAATTTTTCGATTTATTTGTAATTGAAAGCAAAAATTTGCTGTTGATTGCTGCTGCTCTGGTTGTCTGTATAGCCAGCATGCAAAGCATATGTTTCTAAGTTTTTCTAATACAAATCGAAACTTGTTAGACAAAAACAAAGAAAAAAAAAGAAAAAATTAATAAAAATTTTTATAAATGTTGATTGATATGGTTTTTCTTTATATGCGATTTTTTAAAGAATTTTTCAACAATTTCTATCTTTTCGCAAAAAGCAAGAATCATAAAAATATATTGCCATTGATTGTGTTGTATAGAGATTTAAATTGGCAACAAATAATTGATTTTGTTAAGTTGTTTCGAACTATAAAGAATTGTTTTAAATGCATTATGAAATAATTAATTATTTCAGTTTTTTTTTTACTTTTCATGTCATTTTGAACACCCATACAGTTTCAACGAAGGTTAACCAAATTATAAATGCTTTTGGCGATAATTTTTTTGTTTTTTTTTTGCAAAAATTGAATAAAATTTTTTTTAATAATTCATAAAATTGCTAATAGTATATTGTTAATAACAATTAAATAAATACTTAATCATTTATGATTTATTAAGAATTTTAGCTACAGCTTCAGCTATAATTAATGGTTATTGGTTGTTGATGTTGTTGTTTTCTATAAAAAACATATTAATTAACCCGCTGAGCATAGAGGCTTTAATAAATATTTTAATTTAATTTAAGAGACATTTTAGAAAAAAAAAAAAAATAAATAAAATGTTTAGTAAACATAGCTTATAAAATGATTCTTAATATTGGGTGCATGCATTGATTTCATAGTTTAATTTACTATATACCAGCTCTTTCAACAATTAGTTCTGAATTCTGATAGTTGACTACGGCCATCTTGTTGCTTTTATAACTGTTCAATTATATACTTACATAACATAATTGATCATTACAACCGTTTAGTTAGGATTACGACCTATTTTCTGTTATTTTATTTTATGTACTCTCAGAAAGCTGTTGCCCGAAATCTGCTGAAAGAAAGTCGCCGAGAAAATATTTCTTTATATTTCGTTTGTTTTTGTTGTTTTTATAGGGCCTTGAATCATGGTCTCACATCTAATAAGCCAATGAGCTGTCAAATTAGTTGTCATATAATCATTTTGCAGTTGCCGTTGTCTAGTAGGTAATGTGTTGGCGAAAGGCAACGGTTCAAAATCCCACCCAGACAACAAAAACGAAATATGAAAAAATATTTCTTCGGCGACTTCCTCTCAGCTGAGAGTAAATAAAAAAATTGCCATGAAAAGTTTCTCAAAAACCCTGTCGTTCGGAGGCGACTTTAAACTGTAGGTCCCGCCACTCATGTACAAACTTAACACAACCGGCCTAAGTGGTGTGAAAAGCTAAGCTGTAATCCTGACTGAAGGATTGTAATGGCCAATTATTTATTTATGTATGTATGTATGTATGTATGTATGTATGTATAATCACTTTGATTAGTCAAATGACCCTAAACAACATAAACAATGGTAAGCATTCGTTGAAAGAACTCTTGAGCAGTTGGGAGCTCACACTAATTTCCAAGGAATAATCATCTACAGCGGTGAAGATTATTTCTGGATGAATTTGGGAATCTAAATGAAAACCCAATACCATTGAAAGCATCCCGAAAAAGGTACTATTTATTATGGGCTTTTTAACATTTCGTCATCGGTCCGTATTTCTTTGAGGAAGACGTTATTCAGGCCATCACTAATAACTTTCTTTTCGGCAATAAATGATTTGTGGTTCCAATAGGACGGTCCTGTGGTATCATACATACATAACATACATAATTGGCCATTACAACCCTTCAGTCAGGATTACGGCCTAGCTTCTCACACCACTTATGTTGTGTGTGTTTATTTTATGCATGAGTGGCGGGACCTACAGTTTAAAGTCGACTCCGAACGACAGATTTTTTGAGAAACTTTTCATGGCAATTTTATTTACTCTCAGAGAGTTTTTGCCACAAATCTGCTGAGAGGAAGACACCGAAGAAATATTTTTTTTTCATATTTCGTTTTTGACGTCTGACCGGGGATACGAACCCTGGCTTTTCGTCTAATAAGTCAACACACTACCTACTAGACTACGGCGACTATGGTATCACCCTATGGTATCACTCCCACCATATTGGATATTCTGTACAAATAATTTCAGGATATGCTTCTCTCACATGGAGATGATGTGTGATTGTGCGATTTCACGAATTTGAAATTTTTTTTGTGGCGTTTTCTTAAGTCGCAGTTGCTGTCAATGCCAAGATCAAACACTTACCATCGATCAAATTTTGTTTAATTTATTTGCCAAAGTCATGAAAAATTAAGCATTTCGAATGGGCATTCTCTAAGCTCGAAGACTAATAAGATACTATGATGCTATGCTCAAATTACTAACATGAAGTACCTCTTCTACCAGAAAACCTATCTATAGAGAGACTGAAAAAAAAACAATTTCTTTGGAAAGAAAAAATTAAAAATCCATTTTATTTTTTGGGTACATCTTGCGTGTCACTATGTTGCCTATAGTCAGTCTGAAACCACTAATTAAATATCCCTCTATCATATATAAAGAAGAAAAAAAATAAAATAAAATTAAATAGTAAGTAGAGCATCAATTCCGATTTTGGTTTTCAGTTTTTCCAAGTCAGTCAATCAATTAAAAATCATTATAATTAGGCTTTCTAGACATTTTAAACAACTTAAATTGCCCAGATTAGTTAAATGTGGTTGCAATTACGAAAATCTGTGCATGTGCATATTTTCTCCTTTTCGTTTTACTTCAACACAATTAGTCAGTATGTCAGTCAGTCAATAAATAGCTGGCAAACCATAAAAGCAAAAAAAAAAAAGTTTTTCGTTACGTTTGATTTAAATTGACAGCCGGGTTTAGTTTGCAAACTGAATGGCAAAAAATAAAAGAAACGCATATTAAACGTTGAAAACACATACATACACACACAAAAAAAAATAATAATCATGAAATTCAAATTGATGATCAATGACTATTTATTTGCTTTACCTGGTTACCTGTTTAATTTATTATTAGTTTTTTTTTCTGCTTATTTCAGTTATTTTTTGTATCTTTTTTTTTTTGCTTTTTTTTTAAATTTTTGTTTTCATCAGCAACAGCAACAATTTACATTTGCTAATGAACTTGACCTGTATCACTGCGACAGGCAGTTTTGTATGCAAAAACAAAAACAAAAACAACAACAAAAAAAAAAAGAATTTAATTTAATTATTTACTTGCATAGTATGAAGGATAAACGGACGGTTAGACAGACAGACAAGCAGACGAACAAGCTGTTTAAATGGTCATTCAGAAAAGTTTACAACAACTTGTGTGTTTTTTTTTTCTAGAAAATAATTAAATACGAGAAAAACCACATAAAAGCACAAAAATTATATTGAAAATGAAAAAAAAATTTCCATTTTTCAGTTTAAAGTAGACGAATTTATGATTCTGTGTACTCGTATATTAGTAGGTGGTACAGTGCTAAGGCATATAATTTTAGGAAAATTAAATTTGTATTGCTTGTAGGCTCATTATGATCCATTATTTGGTCAATAAATGGCATTGCATAACATAAGAAATGTATCCTCTAAATGGCGTTTTAAACAAAAAATTTTACTTGACCCAAGAATGTTTAAGTGCCCATTAAAAATTGCAAAAACTTCAGCTGTTAATGCTGCATTTGGATTTGACATGGTGCCTTACCAGCACAGTCACATATAATTTTGAGAATTTGATAGGCATCGCTGAGTAGTTTTCCAGTAGCTAAACATAGCACAAAAACCGATTAAAACCTTTTGAGGTAGTGTGTTGGCTTATTAGATGTGAGAGCACGCTTCAAACCCCAAGTCAGACATCTCCAATACAACGAAATACGAAATAAACATTTCTGCGGCGATTTCCTCTCAATAGATTTCTGGCAAAAATTCTTAGAGTAAATAAAATTGCCATGAAAAAGTTTATTAAAACTTTAAACTGTTGGTTCCGCGACTCATTGTATAAAATTACATACACAACATAAGTGGTGTAAGAAGTGGGACCTATCCTGACTGAAGTTTAAAATGAAGGGAACTCCAAACCCGAAAAATAAAAAAAAACCGTCACTAAAAAAAATATCAAATTTAACCAGTTTATCGCTTAGAGGGAGAATTTTGCCTGAATATTTGGTTCTGAGCAGAAATTTTGTTTATTTTATTCGCCCTGTAATGCTGGAACATACTATAATCAATCAAACCAAATGGGAAGGTCAATATATTTTGTAACAGTCGTCCAACTCTAAGAAGAAACAATTTGTAGAGGCTGTTAATTATTTTTCAAATAAATTTTGTAACGCCATTTAAAATTACAAACTCTTTATGATGAATTTCTAAAACTGCTAGTTTTCCGTTATTCGCTAAATAAAACTGAAAACGGAAAGGGAAGCAGACCATGTCAAAGAATTCAAGCCCGAGTTATAGCATTTGCTGTTTATTAAGAATCTCTAAACGTTATCCTTCCCCTAATAGGGAAACGAAGCCGTTCATGCTAAATAATACAAGCCATTATCCTTTCCGTAATAATATCACATTTAAAGTCAGTTGTTAGTATTGTTATGAGAAAAGTTTTTTTTTTTTTGTAAATTTTCTATCGCCTACTTGAACTTTGCCTGTCACTGTGCACTAGAAAATAATTACAAATTATCTGCACTAAAAAGCATTTGAAAAGTACATGAATTTCAACTTTATTTTTATTTTTAATTTTTTTTTTTCGTTTTTTATTTGTTTTTATTTTTTTAATTTGATTTTAATGATGATAATTAAGTTATTATCACAAGATTATATGGATTTAAATGAGTGGATAAATGCTTTCAGACTGGCATTCATTTAAACAAAGTAATTAAAGTGTTCTATTTTTTTTCCCTTTTGTTGTTGTTATTGTTGTTATTGATAATAATTTTTCAAAAAAAAAAAGAAAAAAAATTCTAGATAAACCAGCAAACATTTTAGTTTCATTTAAAGCTTAACCTCTTTTAACATTTAATTGTTAGTGACTTTGGCATTAGCATTGCCATTGAATTGATTTCCTCTTTGCCATGGCAAAGCTTTTAATACGAGATGGTAGTTATTGGTTTTGAAAACTTGTTTTGAAATCAAAACGTAGGAATTGTCCAGTCATTTCGTTGCATATAGGAAAATTGATTGAAGCACGAAAAGAAAAAAATACCAGAAAAATAGTTGTGCATGAGAACTAATTAATGTGTTATTAGTATGGCTGAAGTTCATTTTTATAATGCATTCGGCTGTCAGGTGGTCAAGTTATAAGTTGTCAACGGATTGGGTTAAAAAATTCTCATGTTCTGTTATTCTCTAGCTTGAGTGCGAATGATGTCAATTATGTGTTCTTGTGTGTAAAAAGAAAAGAAATTTAAACTCCATATACATCATCACATACATACATACATAATTGGCCATTACATTCCTTCAGTCAGGATCACGGCCTAGCTTCTGACACCACTTATGTTGTGTGTGGCGGGACCTACAATTTAAAGTCGAATCCGATTTGGCGATTTTATTTACTCACAGAATTTTTTGCCAGAAATCTGCTGAGAGGAAGTCGCCAAAGAAATATTTTTTCATATTCCGTTTTTGATGTCTGAACGGGGATTCGGATTTCTATTTCATTTAAATCCCTTGCTTAATGACATTCTAAAGCATTGTGGTCTCAACTTATGATGGAAAGAAAATCTACATAAGCGACTACTTATGACGTAAAAAAAAGAGAAAAAAAAAACTGCAATATCTTTGTCATCTGAACTTTAATACTTCGGAGACACTCTAAAAAACTTAAAATAATTCTAAAACCCATAAAGTTTATGGAACAATAAGCCACAACCTCCTTAAGTAAAACCAAATTCCATATTAACGACATAACGACCATTATCATCATGCTTTCCTTGAACATTTGATTGACACCGTCAGTAGTAACTGACGTGTTTCAACAAACCAATCACTTCTAAGAATATAATTTTTTTTTTGCGAATGATGACTATAAATGCAGTTTATATTGCTTCCTTGCTGCTGCTGACATTGCTGTATGACATGATAATAGTGTGTTAAGGAAGATGGTATTGCTGGTGTCAGTAGCGGTTAGTGATAAAATTACTGTTTTTAGTTGCTGTTTATTTTTATTGGAAAAGATTAGAGGGTGATTATATTATGAAAAGTTTATTGCTAATAAAAGCAGTTACGTTAGTATCAAGGCATGCTTAAGTCATTAGGCAGGCAGGAGAAAAGAGGTGGTAAAAGATTTTTTTTTTAATGGCAGTAAAGCAAATTCTTGTTTTACTGTGACATAATTTTATAGATAGACAACCCTTCAATCAGGATTACGGCCTAGCTTCTTATACAACTTATGTTGTGTGTGTTAATTTTATACATGAGTGAAGGGAGACTTACAGTTTAAGGTCGTCTCCGAACGAGAGACTTTTTGAGAAACTTTTCATGACAATTTTTGTTTACTCTCAGAATTTTTGCCAGATATCTGCAGAGAGATAGTCGGCGGAAGAAATGATTTTCATACTTCAGTTTGAATTTGGGATTTGAAACATGGCCTCACGTCTAATAAGCTAACACACTGCCTACTAGACTACCATGCATTATACATTCGGTTTCTTTCTATATTTGGCAGATATTTAGAAGGCATTTAGTAAGTATAACTATGCGACTTACTGAGTTACAGAAGAGTCTTATAAAAAATTGCTAGTAAATCGCGGACAATTGTTTGCCTACAGAGAGAGTTTCGAGCAGTCTGTATCGAATAAATTATTTTGCGGTTCTTTCCAAATACATATTAAGATGAGGATTGTTTTGTAAAAAAAAAAAACATGGAAGAAAAGGAAATTAATCTTCAATATCTTCTGGTTGCACGTTCAATTATTATAACGAAAATAAATCGTCAACGAACATGCAAAGAAAATATTACCTTATAACAGTAGGTCCTTTATAAAGAAAACAAACTGACTACAATAACAATAAATTACAAAAAATTCACACATTTTCCCAGTCTTAATACCGTTTCTCTAAGGTTTCTGTAAATATAAACGCAGACTTCCTTCTGAATACTTAAAAACATACGTAAAACTTATAATTCCTGTGTTCTCTTGTTTACGGCCTGATAATAAGGTCCAGGTGTATTATTTTTCCTTTTTTTTTTTTAAATGACAAGTTGATGTTTTTGATGTTTACGCTTAAATTTGTTTTTCTTCTTCAAAATTAATTTCTCTAAGCATGTCACATTATGCACGACAACCTTTTTTTTTTTGGTTTCTTTTCCTTTTTATTTTGGCAAACACTTTTCTGTATTCCACACAAATTGTTACTGTAACGCGTACAGATACTCCATCAACCACTTGGCCACGTACAACTACAAAACAAAAACATTTTTTTTCATCTTCTTTGTTTACCACATAAAACGCAAGTGAAACGCAATGTGAAGACTGACAAAAAGCCCCTGAAAGAAACAAGAAACCATCAGAATACACGCGTAATTTCAATCACACTAGCAACACTTTAGAAATCATCACAATAAAAGAAATTGGAAAATAGAAAATAAAATAATGAAGAGCACGAACTCAAATTTAATGCTGAAGGCAAAATACAAAAAGGAAACGAAAAATTGAAGGAACAAAAAACTTGAATGACATCACAATAATCGTTATTAACAAATTCTATTTATTGTTCTAAAATACAACAACAACAACAACAAAATCTATAATCAAAACAATCGTAGAAATTTAATGAGAAAGATAAATTCGAATTTCTCTAGCAAAGACAAAAACCACACAGCCAAAGTTAAAGTTAACAGAGTCAATGTTAAGTGTTTAACAGAAGATACAAAAAAAAAAACGTGATCATGGAAGAAATCAGCCAATAATACAATATCGGAGAATGGAATATCTATTACATTCCCAAAAACACACGCTCCCGAGTCATAGAGCTTCTCTGATATTTTGCAAATTGTTTTGAAAATTGACAACCTTAGACAATAAAAATTTATTTTTTTTCAGCAATTTCGCAGGAAGATGATCGATATTGTGGAAAAATGGTACTTGCTTCAGATATCCCACTATATATCAACGGTATTACTTTGGAGTTACTTGGTTACTTGGGAATTTTCCTTCATTCAGCAAGAAAAAAAGTGTTCTGCATATATGGGTCTAAATCGGATACAAAATGGTGCTATCAAGGATTCCAAAGCAGTTTCGATACTATCGGATGCTATCTGGGAGCGGAGGTATAGGCGTCGAACCTTATACAGGCAACGATCGAAAAAACAAATCATCGTCCTTAGAATGCAAGTCATTATCCAAAAACATACATGCCATTATACAAAAAAAGCACGCCATCATACAAAAAACAGTAAGTCATCAGCCAAAAAATAAAAGTCATTGACCAGAAAGTGCAAAAACGCATTGCATTGAAAAAGAAAAAATGCAACTTATCGTCCAAAAATAAAAGCTATCGTTCAACCAACAAAATACAAGTCATCGACCAAGCGAAAATGAAAGTCATCGACCAAGCGAAAATGAAAGTCATCGACCAGAAAATGCAAGTTATCGGCAAAAAAAAAAAGAAAGTTCAAGTCATCGACCAGAAAATGCAAATCTTAAAAAAAAACTCAATTTATCGTCAAAAAAAAAAAAACCTATCGTTAAAAAATTAAAGTTATCAACCAATAAACTGCAAGACATCGACCAAGCGAAAATGAAAGTCATTGATCAGAAAATGCAAGTTATCGACAAAAAAAAGTCATTAACCAAAAAAAAAAAAAAAATTCAAGTAATCGACCAGAAAAATGCAAGCCATCGATAAATAAATTCAAGTCATCTGCCAAAATAATGCAGCAGTAAGCAGTGATTGAACTATCGAAGATGATTCAGAATGAATTCTTCAATCTTAAAAAAAAATTATACAAAAACAACTTTTTTGTGTATAATTAGATGAAATAAATTATTTTTTAATTATTTTTATATGCAATGGCATCATTGGGAATACTGTGCGTATGCTTAATATTTAGAATTTCTCCACATAACGTATACGCCACATGTGATAACAATTTATTTCATATTAATCACCTGGCGATGAGCACAAATGTTGTTCAAATTGTTAAAAATATAAAAAGAAAAGAAAAATACGAATAAGATAAAAATAGATTCGATATAAAATTTAATATTTGTTGTTATATTGTGTCTTATTTACAAATAGAAATTCAACAAACACATACAAAGTGGGGGGGGGGGGGGAAAACAATTTTAAAAAGGAAATCATGCTGTGCACCTCCTTCTATTTATAAACACAAAAAATTTGTGAACTTTACTGTTATAATTTTTGAGATTTTAATTAACATGTAAATGAAAAACTATAAACAATAATTAACACGTTTAATAATTTATAATGTGGGCATTTCTATGCGAGTATTTTTATGAAATAAAATTAGAATTTAACAGGAAATTTAATTTTAAATGTTGGATTTGAATGATTTTTTTTTTTTGAATTTCAATTTTAAATTGTAGATTTAATCGATTGATTTTCATAAATATTTATTATTTTATAATGACATGGATATGTATGTATGTATGTATGTATGTATGTATGTATGTATGATAAATCCCTAGCTTAATATCGGTAATTGCTAAAAAAAAATTCTTCAACAGTGAATAATATTTTCACAATAATACAAGGATAAGAACAATATTTATTGCTTATGCTCCCATACTTTTAAACTTTTTTTTGTGTGTTTGTTTTTGGCTTTATAAATGTATGCTTGTGCAAACAATACGATAAAACTGCTTACTTGATATCATTGCCTATATTGTTTGGATTTTTGATAAAATTTCTACAAATAATGAGAATCGTTATTCGTTTTTTTTTTATTTTTTGTTTTTATTCTGGAAATTTAAAACTCAGAAAATTTTGTTTTAAAAATTGATTTCTCTTTGTTTATAAATCTTTGAAATTTTAATCAATTTTAATGGCCTTTTGTTTTGAATGCAGAATAACTTCTTTGGCATAACGATAGTGGCAAGTGGTCTTTAGCGATAGGGCTTCTTTTGGGATGAAAGCGTATGTGAATAAATAAAATTGATGAATTTCAGATGACAGCAATCCATTTAAGATCCAAAAATATCAAATACAAGCCAGAAAGTTAAGGCTTGGTAGCTTCTTTGTTTCATATTTCTTTGAGGACGTCATTAACCAGGCCCTCACTGTAAACAACGAACACTAAAACATATGTATGTATATATTGTTACGTTTTTATCTTTTAAAAACGTTTAAAATATAAGCTCTTAGATTGCAAATAAAAATAAAAATAAAAATAAATTTCTGTTTAATTTTAATTAATTTCTTTATTAATCACACAACTTTTGTGTGCCACTGTTCACAACTGATTCTAACAACAACAATTGCTTTATTTGTTATTCCCTTGTTTAAGCCCTTTGCGATAAACAATAACAATTTTTACACAATTGTTCTGTAGATCTTTATAACGCAGATCTTCAAATCATGATTGGTTTACTTTACACACAACGCATCTTCACACAAGACTGACTGAACTTCTACTCCGACTTTGCATGCTTTGCCTTGCCTTTTATATAGCGACGTAAACAATCTGATAAATGTTCTCGTAGGCGAAGGTTCTAGTCTTCGTCTTCACGAGATTTCTATGAATGTAAACAACATGTTTACAAACAACATGATTACATTTTTACTTGCTTGTTGTTAGTGTAGGTTGTTTACGTTTGTCCCTGCTGTTGTTGTTGTTTGTTGTTTACTTGTTTATTCCTTTTTTTTTTCGTTATACTGATGTTGTAGGTTTATTTTCGTTAATGAAGTAAACAAGTCCGTTGTTTTGTTTTTGTAGCTTTTGTTTAATATTTTAATGTTAAACGACATTACACCATTTCCATTTTCGTAATAATATGTATGACGCAGTATAGTCGTTGAGGTCAGATTTTTAAAGACTCTTATTATGATATGTGGAAACCAGGCACTCTTGTCCTAGGAATACACAAATTTGGCAGTAGACTGCCAAAATTAAGGCCAAATATTGGCTTTTGGATGAACATGCAAATTATGCGAAATCTTTTTTATGTAAAATATAGTTAAGCGGACGTATTTGCTACGAATTTTATAAACAGTTTTCGCATTAAGTAGCGTCCATTTCCATATTTACGATTCAAAGCAAAGAGGCTTGGAACTCGCAGTATGTAATAACATTCTATAAATTTCCTATTAATAGCGATGATCTAAAGAGAAAGAGAAATTAAATTTGACTAGAATTCGAGGTTTCATTTCATGGAAAATATCTTATATGCTCTAATCTCTACCTCTACTAGTTGTTAAATAGAAAAATTTTTAAATTTTTTTTTGAAATTTTTGTCTTTACGAGCCACATATTTGTGAGCTTGAGAACTCTATGCAAATTTTGCAGGATAATTTAAACATGCTTTAAAGCAACAAGTATTTCTAAGCATTATCAACAAATGCGAAATGCTATTCTATTGCCATATATTAAGGTATTGCAGTTGAGATCATAATAATGACAGCTTTAATGTTAACAGCGATATTATGTGCGTAAATTATAGCCAACAATGCGTAACAATTCCTATCAAAAAAAAAAAAACCCACAATGGATGGAAAGCATGAATAATTCAAAGTTTTATGCGAATAGATATGAATATGCGTGTGTAAATGCAAGCACTTAACAACACATGTAACCATAACAATGTGTTAAGGAGTGCAATAGCATCGATACAGAGAAAGAGAGAGAGCGAGAGAGAGAGAGACCCCGAGAGAATATTTTATGAAAAACGGTTTTTTATTACAAATCATACGTATGTGTATGAGAAATTTTACACACATACACACAAACACGTGCGCCCTGTATTGCTATAACAATAACACTGCAAATCGGTTAGATATGCATGTGTGGGTGTGTATGTTTCTGTGTGAAATATAAAATGTAAATAAAACATACTCATTTATACAGAAGAACTCATTGAAAAACATTTGTTACTCTCTGTCTATCGTTAAGGATTTTTTCTTTGGGGTTTTTTTTTGCTTGTTTTGCCTTTGTTGCTATGTTATTACTGTTTTTGTTATTGTTGCTACTGTCATTATTCCAACTTCTTATACCGGATACACTGACAACAACAATTGAAACAAAACAACACTATTTGCCTTCAAGTGCTTAATTTAAACTTTTATTTGTTGATGGTAGTAGGTTTTCGTATATTTTTTTTTGTTGTTGTTGTTTCCTTAACCATAATACAACTGACGTATGTAGTATATGTGTGTGTGCGTGTAAGTTGTCTTTGTATGTGTGTGTGTGTTGCTACAGAATGTTTAAATGCAGTTTTTTTTTTGCATTTCATTTCAATGTTTCGTTACATTTTTTGTTTTTAATTTTTGCTTTTTTTTTTTTGTTTACTTTTACCACAATTTTTTTAAATAAATTTTTTTTTTAAATTTATTTTTTGTTACTTGCCTGTATTGCTTCCATTTGGTAAATGTACCTGCAAATGAATGAGAGAAAAAACAAAGCTTTACTTGTGGTATATTTTAAGAGTTATTGTGTAAATGTTTTCACAGATTTTTCATGTTCATTTCTGTAAGCTGTTCTATAATAGTTACAGAATATGATGGAAATTAATTAAAAGTTTATACAAAAAGTAACATAATGAAACACATTTTACTTCAACTGACAGCTATTGCGGTTGACTAGTGGGTAGAGGAGCTTGTTTATCTGTGTAAAGGTCATGTATTCGATTTCCATCAGATACTGTAGTGCTACCGGAAATGTTTAAATTTTATTTTTAATATAACATTTCCTTACAGAGGAAAAAATTAAACAAATTTAATAATAAAACAAAAAAAAAAAAAAAACGATTGAAGGGAAATAAATAACTCTAGAATATAGTTAAGAAGATATTTTTTTTTTTGGGAATTGCTAATAAAATAAGGTTGTCAACTGACATCACTAGAAACAAACGCTTTATTTAGTTACTTTTGGAAACAACATTCTTTTCTTTCTTTTTGGCAACTCATCTCTTGAGGCGAAGAATAAATCGAAAGTGAATTGTACTCGAGTGAAAGCGTTCTGCATTGATCGAATCCAGATGGTAGTTATAAGGGACAAGGTCTGTTCCATATAATGTTTAGAATAAAACTACCCATTCAAATAGTTGTTGACAGACGCCGTAATATATGGATGAGCTTTGCATGTTGGCAGATTATACCCTCACATATGATTGCTTATTCAGCTCGCTTTTCAGCCAAAAGAATTTGTTTCAAGAAATATGGAAACATGATGCAGCTTCCATGCTTCCATGCTTCCATGCTTCTACAAGTTATTTTCATAGATCTATCGCAATGCTACTCTTGAGTAGAAGCCATTCCCTGAAACCGATTTAGACTTTCAAATTAAAAAAAAGAATTTCTTTCGGAAATTTTTTTTTGTTTAAATTTTAAATCCTTTTATTTTGCTTTCTGTACTGAAGATCTGACCTTAAAAATTTACTTTTTAACAGTGTTTCAATATCAATTTGTTTTCAATTGAACATCCTTTTAAATTCCTTGACAAACAAATCCCAACACATGTCAAACATTTAATTTGATTTAAAATAACTTGTTTTAATATAATTCAGTTTATTTCAATTTATTTTTTTATATGATTTTCATTTATTTTTCTACAATTTAATTTCATTTGATTTGATTTTCTGTTTTATTTTTTCTCGACCGTTTTTTGATTCAATTGCAGTTTTATTGGTTTTCCTTAAAATATTTCCCTTTCAAAACATGTGGTTGTGTATGGGCTACTGGCAGAGTATTTGTGTTTGCTATTTAAATTAGAAAAAAACAGAAAGAATATTGAAAGAAAATCAATTTATTGGCAATAGTTGTTGTTACTATTTCCTTAAAGGCCTTAATTAAGGCCAATTTGACTGTAAAATAAAGAATTGTGCCCTATTTCTACTTCAAACTTGCCAGTTGAAGTTATGCTTGTATTATCGGCATTTAAGAAATATTTTTTATTGTTGTTGTTGTGGTTTTCAGTGTCATTTCCTGTTTAAAAAAATATGTTTTTTTTATTATTCATTTGATAGAAAGTGTAAATAATTGAATAAATTGATAAGAAAATAAAAAGACACTTACAGGGTGGCATAAATTGTCTTCATTTTGTAAAGTACCAAGTGTCAAATGCCAAGTGGCAAGTGTGTAAACAATTGATTTATTGGCCTGTTTTAAGAAGAAGAAAAAAGCCCTCAAAGGTAGTAGAATCAATGTGAGAACAATATTTACTGTGTTCTTTATTTGATTATTTCTTTTCATTTTTTTGTGTCTGTCTAAGCCTATTAGCAATTCTTTATGGAAGCATACGTTTCCTTTTAAACTATTTCCTGTTGGAGATTTTATTTACACAAAAAAAAAAAAAAAAAAAAAAGTTTTGCTATAAGAATTAATAAAATTGGAAATTTTTTTAAATTAAAAATAAAAACAGGTTTTAAGTCGAAACAATTCAAATAAAGCATCTTCGAATAGATTGTGAAAGTTGAAAGGGACCCTCTTGAAGCTTTATCTGTCTAACTAATTGTCATTTATTCAGTCTTCTTTGTCAAATCACCATTAACGACCATAGTTAACGACGTGTCTTTGTTGAATGGACTCTGAAGTAGTATGGCCTTACCAATGTGCACAATTCGGCGTAAGACTTACTCTCGGCTTGCTAAGCGCATAAGTACTAAACCCAACCTCGTCGTCCACACATCCAACCATCGACATCCCCTCCACACCCCCCCCACAATCTAGTATTATGCTTGGGGGGGGGGGTGTGTGATCCAGCGAGTGTGACCTTCCAATTCTGCTGACCTTGCTCTCTCAGCCAGTCTTTGCTGCATCAATACCTTCCTTGCAAAAACGCACACTGCGTTCCAATTGCCGCATGAGGTTAACATCAGGTTAACTACATTGTCGGGCGTTACCTGGTATCCTATTGTCCTCTCCAGGCAATTTCGTTGATCATCGTATCGCGGGTAAGTAAAGAAAACATGCTCCGCCGTTTCCCTTTCATTTCTGCATTCAGGGCATGCTTCATCCATGTCGTGGCCATACTTATAAAGATATGCTCTATAAGCTCCATGGCCGGTTAGCAACTGCGTCAGGTAGAAGTTTACCTGACCGTGTTTCCTCTTGATCCATTCGGCTATACTCGGTATGAGTCTGTAGGTCCATCTTGCCTTGATGGAATTGGACCAGTCTTGCTGTCATCTATCCATAGTACCATCCAATAATTGAATAGGGTTCGATATATTCGTTCCCCTTCTTGCGTCATATTTTCTCCTCTCTACTTCCACTACCGTCTTCAGGGGCATCAACCCCGCAATCACCAATGCCGCATCAGTAGACACCGTGCGGAAGGCGGAAATTACCCTGAGGGCTGATCTCCTGTAGGCTGCTTCTATTCCTGCTCTATAGGTCTTCTTGTTCATCGCCTCGGCCCATATAGGGACTGCATATATAGCGATTGATGTCACTACTTTCATCAGTAACCACCTCCTCTCCTGTTTTGGGCCCCCTAGGTTAGGCATTATTCGGGCAAGTGCACATGTCGTCGCCGCACATTTTCCACCGATGTACGTCAGGTGTTCCCTAAAGGTGAGCCTATTGTCAATCATTACTCCTAGATATGTATGTCTGTATGTATGTATGTATGTATGTATGTAAGTATGTATGTATGTATATCCACAGATATAATATGGATCTTGCCGCTCAGGATGGTTTCCGATGAAAAGCTGTCTTAATTGTGGTTATGACACAGGTTTGCTTGAGCTGGGGATAATGTCTTGGAATGATAGGCCTCATATGTCATAGGTGCGGTCATTATTTACATGAAATAATCTTCAAAAAGCACATGACAGCCATTTCATTTTATTATTTTTCTAATGCTAAACAAAAAACTCACAAATACTTTTCATATGACCCAAGCTTAAATATGTTTTATTGTGTCGATGCTCTTTTGTTTGAATCTGAATTTTTTTAATTTAATTTAATTAAAAATTTTATTTTGAACTCATTTAATAACAAAAAAGCTTTCATTTCATACATAAGACGTGAGTTTGTTAAACATTTTGCGGTATTTCTCATTAAAATTCCCAGCTAAACACACAAGTTTTCATAGTTTTTTTTGCACATTAGAATTCTGGCAAAAAAAAGTGGCTAAAAAATAATAAAAATTTAGACGTAACGGCACATAAAATGTGTTTTAATTTCAAAAATTTTAAAAATAAAATGAGAACAAAAATAATTTCTATGATTAAAAATAAATTTTTGCATTCATTTAAGGCTGCTGAAAATGAAATTTGCTACTGATGATGATGGATAGACGAATGAGTGAATGCTTGGCTGGTTGAATGGATGGATGAATGGATGAATGGGATTATTTCAAATGTGTCATTGACAATTTAACATGCCATTTGACGAGGATGACTAATTGTTAAATCTTTTTTGTTTTCATTATTATTATTGTATTCTTCCTTTTTAATTGAATAAATATTTGCCTACTATGACAGTGTTTAAGGTTATGCTGAGAAAACCAAATAAAAGAAGAACATGATTAGTAAAGGCAATTAAAAGACCTTTTTTTCTGGGTGTTTGTTTAAACCTTAATAGCTTTTCAAGGACATTGGAAATTTAATATTTTCTATACAATACAATGGAAAAAATTTTCCTTTTCTTTAATAAACAATTAATTTGAGCATTTGCTTTTTGTTTAATTAGTGCTGAAAGAATATTTGTGTATAATTGATGTTGTTTTCTAAAGCAAACACAAACACAAATAAAGAAAAAAAAATATTCTTTTCATACATTCCATACATTCTCATCTACCCTCGTAGCAATTTTCATCTATGATCCACTATTATGAAAGACTTCGTTTGGGTGATTTGTTTCATTTGTAGCAGTTTATTGTTGAAATATTTAAATATTTATTTAAAATCATTTGTATTATTTTCTTGTTGTTGCTATTGTTGTTGTTGTTGTTTATGTTTTTGTTTTTGTTTTCTTGTTGTTTTTTTTGTGTATACTTTATTGCACCCAAGACTTTATGTACTGCAAGGAATTTCGATTATTACGCACCAATGATTAATGACTGTTGAAAATTATATTTTTAAAGTACTTTCATCATTTAACTTCATTTTGAACATTTTGACAAGCATTTGTTTTGTAATCCTATAGACAACCTTTAAGTGTCAAAATTAATATCTTTAGAGGGTCGGGGGCTCATTGCCCCTTCAGAAAATTTAATCAATTTATGTTAGCTGTTACACTGCGTACAAGAAATGTACAGACATTGCAATCCTTCAGGGTTACGACCTAGCTTCTCATACCACCTATGATGTGTGCATGTGTGTGTGTGTGTATTAATTTCATACATGAACCGTGGGACCTACAGTTTAAAGTCTTCTACGAACGACAGGTTTTTTTGAGAAACTTTTCATGTCAATTTTTTTTTATTAACTCTCAGAGTTTTTGCTAGAAATCTGTTGAGCTTAAGCGAAAGCTATCTTTAAATTTGTTTTAAATGAAGTATGTATGAGATAACATCGAAAGTTGTTGTCAGTATGTGTGGAATAGGATTTCTCTAAATCATTTCATCAGTCTGACGTATAAATCAGGCTGATTTTAATCAAGGACATTGGTTATGTTGGGTTTGAGAACCGAGAGAACCCCAAAAGAATGGCACAATTTCAGTAGCCTGTTCACATTAAGTCCATGTGAAAGGATCATAACCTTAAATTGTTCGTGCATAATATCCAATATGGCATGAGTTGTATGGCTTGAAGCGCAACCATGTGTCTCTAGTGTCCAGATTATTAAATTTAAGCCACAAAAAACATAATGATCATCGAACTCTAATGTTCGCCTTTGACAGATATGGTCTGGCCAACAACGTTTTCAAAGAAATATGGCCCAAAAATGCCGCCAGCCTAAAATCCATAGCAAATAGTAATTGTTCTGGCATGTAGTGGATGTTAGTAGTATCTCATGTGGATTGCTATCGTCCTGAATTATCTAGAAATGAGGATAAGGACTTTTGATGGATGCTACTGAACCATTTCTTCTCTAGATCTGCATACCATTCCATCACTGGCTAAAATATTGTGAAACCAATTAGATGTTATACTTTCTTTTATTTGTTGATTTTCTTTTCTATTTAAAAAAAATATTTTCTCTTTCTTTCTTCAAATGTAAATAATTTTCTTATTTTCTTTTTAAATTTTCAATTTTCATGAGAAAAAATTTTTTATTTTTTTTTCAAATAATAATGTCATCTTGCGACATAATAATGTGCATTTTAAAAAAAATTTTTTATTTATTTGTTTATAATTTTTGTTTTTGTTTCAATACAAATGAAAACAATATTTGTTTTTGTTTTCTATTTTTTTGTTCTTTTTGTCTCGGTCGCTTAACTGTGCGTATCAAGTCTGTGAATTTTTTTAAACAAAATTGAATTGAATTTTCTTTCTTTCTTCTTTTTTTTTAACAAAATAAATAAATGAATGAATTGATTTTGTTTGTTAAAAAAAAACAACAACAACAAAAATCAACCAGTAAATATTTATTTAAACTTTTAATAAAATTAATAACAATTTGAGAAATATTTATTTGCTCAGCCACAACATATCTTATGTATCAAATTGAATTGATTTGTTTTGAATGTTGTTGTATTGGGTGTTGTTATTAGCTGCATTGAGTTCTATTATTTAACAACAGTTGTTGTTGTTGTATTAGGTTTAAAGATTTTTATTTTTTAAAATGTTCGAAATCCACGTTGAACATTCTTTCTTCCTCTTCTCCGCGATTTGATACAGATCTCTGGGGTAAATAGTCAAGTAGTTTCACTTCGGAAGATTTGTTGGGAAGATGTTATATTATAACGTCGACTTTAAGTATCTTGAAAGAGTTAGTGAATATAAAAATTAAAATTTTTCTTTGGAGACATTAATTATCTCACGGATTTGGTTCTGGTAAAGCAGAATCCAATTATTCTTCATCGCCAAGCAGCACTTTGATCTTTTTCAAGGGCAACCAAGCCTAAACTGGTTGGCTATTGCAGTAATTTACTTGGTCGTCTACTGTGGCAGTTGGGTTTCAATGCCTAAAAACGCAGGGATGTCTCCAACGTTGCATATGTTCTCTCGACTTTTTGTGTAATGTGTAGACAGGCGGAAAGATTCATTTTCCTACTAACGACCTTTACAAAATCTGTGAATTTTGTGAAATAGAGTACTGAAATAACATTGTCTACTAAATTAATAATTAATTAAATAGTCCACCTCGTTTTGTGGCTGATTCTAAGGATCTAAGGCTCTGTTCCTTATTGTTGAGACTTGTTTAACAGAATTTATATTTTAACTTTGCGGCATTAGGACAAAAACAGCTGAAGAATCTTCTTGGGGTACTAAATATTGAATGAAAAGTATTGAACAGTTGGTTGAATTATTGTGGTGTCCACAAAGGAATATGCAACTTTTTTAAATGTTCAGTTAAAATTTTATAGAATTTTTTCTTTTTTTTTTTGTAATTTCTTAAATTGCGTTTAAAAATTTCTTTCATTTACTCCGTCTCAGTTGAGTACATTATAGCAACACATGCAGCGTATACGTAATATGATCAATATTTGATTAATATGATCAATATTTAATTAATATTACGTACACATCAGTTGCAATGAACTTTATAAACACTTTCATACTAAACGGAATACGGAATTTAATAATTTTTAATATGTCACTACTGGTTTCGATAGTGAACGACAACAAAAATATATAATGCATGAGAACACTTGTATTGACATTAATTTCAAAGGGATTTTATAAAAAAAAAAAAAAAAACAAAAAAAAAATAAGATTATTATGTCGTTTTATTTATTTAATTTAATTGCTACTCTTTATTCTCTTCATTTTGTTTAAGACAAATTGAAGTGAGTGGTGGTGTGGTGTATTAAAATAGCTTGACTACAAAGCAAATTGCAGGAGAAAGCAGAAAACGGCTTTTGCCTTCTCCAAACAAGTTATCGTTATAGGAGTCATCATAATCACGCACAAGGAATGGAAACTTAACCCATCGAATTAAGCATGTATGCATAACCGGCAGATGGATACGTTCTATATTGTTCAAGTAGCTTATCGCAAGTAACATTATATAATTACAGCACAATATATTTAGGAACGCGTTAGTATTGGCAATTGCTAATAAAATTCATGATAAGCTATCATAGCAATAACAAGTCACAGAATAAATACTGCGAATAGTGCAACCTTAAAAAAATGTTGAATAATCGACGTTGACACTTGAAAACTCGTTTTTCTATAGAAGTGCTTGATAACAGTTATAATTCTAGGCAGTAGCAATACCAACTGCTATAAATGTAGCCAGAATAGCTAGAAGCAGTTAGGATCGCAATGAAATTCTTTCATTTTCATCCGGCTTACAGAAAAAGACATCTTGGTGCGTGTTACATCAATGATTTAGAGCAACCTTTAAAAAAAAATGCTAAATAATCGACTTTGACACTTGAAAACTCGTTTTTTTTTATAGAAGTGCTTGATAACAGTTATAATTCTAAGCTGTAGCAATACCAACTGCTATAAATGAAGCCGGAATAGCTAGAAGCAGTTAGGACTGCAATGAAATTTTTTCATTTTCATCTGGTGCCTGCTACATCGATGCTCTCTGTGATTTATCGAAAATTGTTATTGGCAGTTTAAGTCTCTTGATTGGAAGCTATAAATGGTTCCAGAACTAGGGGATAATTGATGAAAACCGAGGTATTACAATGGGCGACATGTGGTCTAAGCGGGTCCATCCGAATTCCTTAGGGGAACGGCCACCTCTACCCATTACTGCGGCATAGTTCGTTTCGATTGCCAGTCATCTTCTCTAGGTATACAAATGCATTTCATCTTTTTCTGTTAACCGAAATTATCAAAACCTAGCCGATTTATTTAAATTTTCTTTTTCGGAATTCACTTCAAATAATCAGTTTCCTTACGGATATGATTTCAAAACAAGAAAAGGTTCAAAAAGTCTTGTAAATTGCACTCCAATAGCTAGGAAAGTGCTGTTTGCAATGGAGGCCATGTTTTTTTTAGAGGCCATGTGCTCTCAATGGATTTGTTGTTATTGCCCAAAGATGAAGGACTACCAATGTACTTCTAGCGATTTCCATAACACTGCTCCCCTTATTGTTTAGTTGCATGTAAAAGTATGCGTAATTTTTTGTTGTTGTTTTTGTTTTAATTAATTAATTTATTTTTTTTTTATTATTTTAATAATATTTTTTCACACCCGTATAATTTAAACATTTTAAAACATATTTTTGTTGTTGTTGTTGTTGTTGTTTTTATTTTATTTTTTTTTTATTTCGTTTCTTTAAGCATACACGTACATTTGTTTTCTTTGATACGGTCAGTCAGTTGTTGTTTTTGTTGTTGTTTATTTAAAAAAAATATATTTTCTTCTTCAGCTGTTTGTTTGTTGATTTTTCATCATCATGTTTTACACACAATTACAAAAATTAAACATACGTGGGTCATTTTAAAAGTGATTGTAAAATATTTATCATTAACTGCCTACTATGTTTTAATGATTTTTAAGCATTATCTTAACAATATTATGCAGCTCGTTCTATACTCTTTTAATTACCATCAGGCAAAGCTTACTTGAATACATTGGTAACACAACAAGGCTATGGTTGCTAGGTTGAATGAAATCATCTTTATTTTGTTGAGTAATTAATTTCATATTTTTTTTAAGCAGCCTATTGGCAGCCGCAATCATTTTTTGGTGGCAATTTGCTTCTGAAATCATTTTAAAATGGATCTAGTCTGGATTTGAATCTTTAATCCTTTTTAGAATAAGTCATTAACCCACAACTCGTCTGTATTGTCTGAAGAAATATTTAGAGGGCGTTAGCAGTTTATGCTTTCAACTTTATTGCTTTATGTTTTAATATTTTTTCGACTTACAAATCTACCCTCGTTAAACTGTATGCAAGTGTATAAATATTTTTCTTTTTAACAATCTGAAGTATTGTAATATTTTCTCTTTTCTTGACTTCTCTTATTTTTTATTTTATTCGTTTTTTTTTATTATTTTTATTTCTTTTTTTGCATTTTTAATACTCGTAATTTCAGTGATGCATGTCAAAGAATACAAATGTCTTAAAAGAAAATGCACTGGACTCACATTTCCTTTTCAACAAGGAAATCTTATTAAAAATATTGTAAATTTGAAATTAGTTGCCAAGAAATTTTATTTCATGTGCTCTATAAAGAATTGAAACGTTTTTTTCGTTTGAATGGACTTATGCTTATTTATATAGGAAATGGTGTAACCTGTGTAATATTCACCTTCTTAGTGCTGTTTTGAAAAAAATTATTTCCTTAAAAAATAAATAAAAAAAAAAGAAAAAAGAAATTATAAATGGTAGCAAAACAAAAACGTAAATTATTTTTTAATATTTCATTGGAATACGTTTTAAGGTATTATAGTTGGGCATGACTGTACAATTTGAGCAATATTTGTGCAGTTTGAAGTCACATTGGTTTTATAAACTTGTGGTTTCAATAAATTTATAAAGATCTGCTGTGTTAAAACAATAACAGTTAGGTTTTACATGCAAAATTATTACATTCACACTCATTAATGACCGTATTATATGGCTGACAAGAACTGTTTGACGGGCTAATCAACGTACATATCAAATAGGTGAAGTGATTGGCAAATATTTTATAATACCACGTCGTTTTTAACTCGATATTGTTTGGTCTAAGTCTAGTGGGAAGTATGTTGGTTTACTAGACATGAGATCGAGAATAAAAAAAAGGAATTTCAATTATTTTTTTGGCACTCTACCTTCACCAGCGTTGGTGGTAACTAATTATTATTAAACCTCCCCACTCTCGTCATCCTGGCAAGAGCTGAACATTGAAAAATAAAGTCTTCTTCTTACAGACCTGCAGGTCTGCAGAAGATATGCAAGTTAATGCCAATAATAAAAAGTAGCCGACAATATTCCTGTACCCTGATATCAACACAAGAGCTTCCTTTGAATAGTACGAAATTATCTTTAGAAATCCACAGTAAACCTTAAACGAGTAGTGACTACGAGCTAACATATGTAGGTAAGGCAAGTAAAGACATTAAGTCCCTTAACAGAAAGTTATAAAGAACCATGTAGTCAATCCAGGAATGCCTCGTGAGCCTAGTGTAAAGTCGGCTGGTCAGTAAACTGATGCCAGTTCAGTGATCTGGTTCAAATGAAGGTAGAAAGGTACTTTTTTTTTTGTACATTAAAGAGTACTACAAACACGTCTGAAGAGAAAAAACTAGGTGATGATGTATTTGGTTTAAAAAAAAAAAATTTGGGTACGAAAAAAATTGTGTAAAAATCTCTTATGGAATATAAAAATGTCGGTACTTTTTGAAAATACTCTTTGTCCGCTTAATTTGAAGTGATTACATGATCAGTTTAAATATGTAAGCGGGATTTAATTGCCACAGAATATAGATTTCAAAAATAAAAACAAACTCATTGCTATGGCAGTATAATATTTTGGTACTTTAAGGGTAAAATAGTACTTTTTTGCATTTCATATATTTATATCCTTAGTCTGAAAATGGGACTTTAACAGTACTAAGAATTTAAAAACTAAAACTTCTAACATACGTTATAGCACTAACAGAAGCTTATGGGCATCTCATAACTTAAAGTACTTTTAGAAAAAAAAAAGTACCCTAAGTGGAATAGTTAAAATATTTTTATTTTTCATATTCTTACATCCATTTTATTAAACAAAGTATATTTAAGGATTTTTAAAATATTTGGTACTTTTTAAAAGTATAAAAATTGGTACTTTTGCAAAAAAATAGCACTTTATAAGACGTGACCCAAATTTGGATATAAGATATGTATAATGGCTTATATACATACTTTATTGGATTATAGGCCCTTAGTAAGCTTTACGTATTAGCTTTCCGAATTGGTGCAGCATATTTTTTGTGCCCTTAATTGTATGAACATTGTCTGGTGTAGGGTACAATTCCACTGAGTAGTTTTTAAGCTGTACAGAATTTTTCTTGTTCGTAATGTAATTTGAACATGCTTAATAAACCGCAGATTACAAAGATATTTTTCAGTAACAACAACAACAACAACAACATCATTGACATCATCACCATCATTTTTGTCATGGCATTTTGTTACTCAAAAGCAGTGAAAATCTTGCAAAAAACAAAAAACAGAAACCAAAAAAAAAAAGAAGAAGCAGAAGCAAAATAATAGAGAATATGTAGAGAGAGAAGAAAGAAAAGCTTTAAAAAGAATAATGCACATCACATGTAAATTCATGCTTTCGTGAATGGTAAGCATCTCGTAAATGAATTCATGATTTTTTTCAAATTCTTTTCTTTCTCTGTACTTTTTGCTTTCTTTTTTATTTTATTTTTTTTTGGTTTTTTTTTTTTGTTTTAGTTTTTGCTTAAAGGCAAGGCACGAAGAGCTACTGTTGGTTTGTGCAGTAGTGTTGGCAAATACCAACACATTTGCCACAAACACCTCAAATGCTCAGACTACGTATCTGTTGAGAGTATTGAAGGCATTTCTAAATGAAATTGAGAGATGCCCTTGTCAAGTGGAAATACTTCTGTGGGAGGGATTTAAAACCTCTACACATTTTTGTTTTGTTTTTGTTTTTCACAACTAAAGAACTAAAGTATAGCTAAACAATGAAATGAAAACTAACTAAAGTGCTGGATAATTGAGAATTTAACAAACAAGAAAACTTTTTTTTTTCAAATTTAATGCCTATTTCTATGCGACAAGCGTTTTTAGATGATCGATAATTTTGAAACAAAAAATTTTTTTTTTTAGAAAATTCAGTGTTTAAAGCCTATTTAGTAGGTGAAGCTAACTAGGCAGTTCAGTGTTTAATGTGTGTGAAAATAAATTCGAATTTAACTAGAAAAGACAAAAACCACATAGTCAAAGTTAAAGTTAGCAATGTTACATGGCCATAAATATAGCGATATCGAGAATGGAATTATACCATCGTTAAAAATTATAAAAATTATACCACAAACGATTCTGAGTAAAATAGCTACTCTGGTGATTCTCAAATTGTTTTGGAAATGCAGAAATTTCGACAATAAAAATTTATTTGTTTTAACAATGTCCGGGGAGAATGATCAGCATTGTGGAAAAGTGAGACTTAATTCAGGTATCCCACTAAAAAGCCATGGTATCAAGGACAAAACAGATGTCCTTAAGGTTGGGAACAACTGAGGTATAGGCGACGAAGTTAATTCTTTTCTTCAAATGAGCAACAGAATGTTTTCTATATAAATCGGGGTTAAACAGACTGCAATCTGTTTTTCGATGACTTTATTTCGCCAATGTCGTCCATTGTATTCGATAGATGATTTGTAATTTTTGGTCGATGACTTGCAATTTTTTTCCGAAAACTTGATTTTTTTTTTTGATTGATAACTTGCATTTATTTTGTCGATAACTTGCATTTATTTGGTTGGTGAATTGCATTTTTTAGTCCATGACTTACAGTTTTTTTTTTTTTGCAAATGAATTGCATTTTCTTAGACGTTAAGTTGCATTTATTTTTGGTTGCATTTTTTTTGTCGATGGCTTGCAGTTCTTGGATAGTCTCAAAATAGCTTACATGGCTGTCTAAAGTTTATCTGCAGGTCTAAACGTTGCTTGGCTATATAAAGCTTACCAGAACTTTTTGCCAAACATTTCAGTCTCAAGTCAAGTCAATCAAGTCTTTCAGTCTCTATTCGCTTAAATTTAATTGTGCCATAATATTTAATTCCTATAAAATGTATGCAAAAAGCAAAGAAACAGAAAAGGAAAAAGAAAATGTTGCATTTACTTACTTAATTGTTGCCGGTTTTTGTTCTTTCAATGGTCGTCTCTGGCAAGGACAGACATAGTGGCCGAATAAGCAGAATAATTTTCACTTTCATTTGTTTAAAATAAAGAAAAAATATTTCTTTTATTATTTTTTGTTGTTGTTGTTGTTATTGTTATTGTTTTAATGAAAACGGCAACAAAAACTCATTGACACACATTTTTTTCTTCTGTTTTTCTGTTTTTATTTTGATTTTCAAGTTGAATTTCACTCTTTTATGATGTGGTTTGGGTTGATTGTTGTTGATGGTGTTAGTGCCACTGTTGTTGTTGTTGTTGTTGTTGCTAGTATTTTAATTGTTGTCTCGCAATCAAAGGAAATTAAAAAAACGAAAGAGAAAACGAATTCATTTCATTTCAGAAGGATTTATTTCAAAATAATTTTTCATTTTTCTTCTTTGTCGTTGTTTTTCCTTTTTTTTTTTGTCTTCCACTTAAAAATTGCACTCACAAACATACAAAAGTCCGGCAATTATTTTATTTCACTTTGTTTATGTACATATTTTTTTTTTGGGTTATTATTATTGTTGTTGTTGTATTTATCTTTTTCTTTTTGTTAAAACACTTTCAGTTTCAGTGTAATTTTTTATTTTCTTTTCGATTTTTGTATGTTTTCTTTAGAAAATGATTTCTTTTCTTTTCTTTTCTTTTTTTTTTTCTG
>QOCX01000067.1:612975-630741 GCA_005959815.1 Sarcophaga bullata
CACAATAACAACATCATCAAAAATTTGAGATAAAATTTGAACTCGCCTAACAAGCGATCTGTGTACTGAAATGTATTTCCAGCTCATTTTGTTTCGGTAAATGATATGGGTTTTCAATATACAAGATGATGAGTTAAAAATGTAATAAATAGGCCTCCTTGTGGCATACAATGTGTACGTACGTCTTTAAAGAGCTCTAACATGAATACATTTCAAGCGCACACACGCAATTTATTGAATTGAAAACATTTGGTCGCTCAAATTTAATGAAAATTATTTTACATTTTTCACAGAGATGTACTGAAAAAAATAAACAAACGAATAAATTATTAAATAAATAAATAATAATAAAATTTTACCCAATAACAATGCATTTAATTTCAGAATTATTATATGCTGGCAGAACAGAAATTTTGTATGAAAGTGAGATAATCATTACAATTCGTTCATTTTAAAATTGTGGGTTAATTTCATGGCACTATTCGCCCACGATCCTGTTCAAATAATATCTAATGAAAGATTATGCTGCCATAGTTTGCTAGGCAGGTCCTCTTTTATACAAGCACTATGTACTGAATTGTTCATACAGTGTACTGTATTGAAGCCGGGATATCAGAATGTGGAACATTAGCTTTGAATTTGTTTTCTGAAAGAAATATGTTGATTTTTTAAGACATGAGACCACGGTTCTAACTTACAGACATGGGTAGACATCTCCAACAAAAAGAAATACGAAAAAAAATATTTCTTTGACTACTTCTTCTCAACAGATTTCTGGTAAAAACTCTTCGAGTAAATAAAATTGCCTTGAAAAGTTTCCTAAAAATCTTTTGTTCGGAGTCGATTTTAAATTGTAAGTCCCGTCACTCATGTATGAAAATAACACACACAACATAAGTGTTAGCAGAAGCTGAAGGGTTGTAATGACAAATTATGTATGCATGAAATTGTGTTGAAAAAATTTTTGTAGCCAGATCTTCTTTTATACGACCAATATGTAGTGCGCTATTCATGCCACTGCTTTATCATGAAATTGGACTGTGAGAGCCCGAGAAAGCTTTTACAGTAAAACCATATTCCAAAACGTTTTATGTAATGCATAAACCAAATAGCAGGTTAATCGATCATGACAGAGCTTGCCTTGCCTTCCTGGAAGACATGTAGCATCTCAAAATGTGTACGTTTTGAGAACAAATATTTTCCTTTTTAGTAGAATGAAATCCGCTACAGTATGCACTGAAAAGTGAAACACAAACAACTTTGTTAATGTGTTCTATGGAATAAAATATGTTGGATATCCTTCTGTTATTAATACGCACTCTCACCCTCTCCTGTAAGTGGTCATGGAGCCACAAAATGAACAGCAAACTAAATAAAAGCATACTTCTTCTTCTTCTTTGGTCATTACAACCTTTTAGTCGGGATTACAACATAGTTTTTTACGCCACCCTAGTCAGATGTCAAGTCAATAATTACCAACTTCTTTTGGTCTGAATTGAATGGTGTTTACGCCAACAACATATAGTTTCAACAGGATAATGGTGTATGCGTCATAGCTTATGACGCAAAAAACATTCTAAACAAGCGATTTGAGGAGAAGGGGATGCAGATTGGAACGACTAGTTCTTAAGAAAGTTTTCATTGCAATTTTATTCACACACAACGTTTTTGCCACCAGAGACTCCAGAGAGAAAATTGTTTTCAATCTGAGTTAGAGTTTGAACCACGGCTCGCTTCTAATAACCAGCACTCTACTTACTAGACTAACCTTTAGAACAGAGAATCTGAAATAGACTAGATTTGGTCCTTGGCCTTTAAAATATGCAGTTCTCTAGACTTAAAATCCAAAAACTGCTAATAAATCAATTGCACAGAATATACGCCCAAATACATGAGCAATCTCTGAACTCTCTGAACAAGTTGTCGAAAAATAAAAATAATTTTGTGTCCACGTGCTGGCTGAATAATATTTTGTTTAAAATTTATATTCTTCATACGCACCGTGAACTCCAGGTAACTGTTTTATTTGAATTTTAAAATAATTTATATTGTAACACATGCTTATGTATATAAATAAGTATGTGTATTCATATGTATGTATGCTTAAATACTTGATAAAGTAATATGAATTACAATTTTGTTTTTATACAACAAAAAAAAAAAAAAAAAAAAAGGTTAACGAAAACATAATAATTTAAATACGAAAGGTCGTATAAATCATGAAAATTATGATTGAATAATAAATAAAACAAATCGTATGATACTACAATAATAGCACATATGAGTCAAGGTTTTAGATTTACATTAAAAGAATAAGAATAAGACTCAGTCAAGTGTAAAGATTATAAAAGAGAGTTTTTTGTCCTTTTTATTTGGTTCCTTATGATTAAGTAAGGAAACTAAAATTCAACGAAACGAAACTTTAGCCTTAAACTCTAACGTAATGGAACATAGAGTGCATTACAGTGCAAACACATTAATTGCATAGCGAATCCTTTCCTGAAGAGTACCGACTGAACTGCCCTGACTGCCACACCAATATCTTATTTAAATATGTGAACAAGTAGATTATCTTATCGGCATGAAGCTAAGCCAAGCAAAGACAAATCAAAACAATTCTTAAAATGTACAAATTTTCTAAATGTTTACAATCCACTCCTGTTAAATGAGCAATAGCAGGTAAGGTAACGTACATGAAATGCTTAAAAACTCATTGATGGCACAGAAAGTATTCGAAGTTCTGTCTCAAAATGTTCTCTATTTGCTGATATTTGATTCATTAGGAAAAATCTTTAATCAAATCTTTAATCGACCTTTAAGACCTTACGTCTTTGAACACCATTTTCAGAAGAAGCTTAACATTCATTTCAATTAAATATGTGCAGGCACATCACACACTAGCTCTGGTTATACATGTATCTGCACCTGGAAAATTGTACTATTTTGGAGTAGAGAAAATCCTTAGCATTTATAGCCTTCTGTTAAGCTGCTATTTGTCACGGATATCTGTATCTCGCTTCCATTTGCCTGTATACGAATAATGCAATTGGTATGAAATAGATATGCTGGGTGTACTCTTCAATAACTCATTATTACGAGCATATACCTTCAGGTTCAAAAGTATATAGTTTAGCTATGCATTGCTGCACATGCCAATCGACATCTGAACAGTGACCTAATACGGCTGATCCATCCAATGATCCATCATATGTAAAACATCATCAGCAACTCGGGTAAAGTGAAAATGCTTATTAAAAGCCATTTGGCCCCAAGAACCTTGAGATACTATAAAAGAGACTTTCTTAAGGATCACACAGTTTTGGAAGGAGTTTGCGTATAGTGTGAGCCTATCCCAATACAAAAACCTTCTCCTTATCTTAAGCTTGATATTTTGTCCGTAGACTATTCGCCAGATGCCCCTATTTATAAGTAATTCTGTATCACCATATTTCGTATATCAAGCTCTGAATTTTGCTGGCATTGGCCCTAATAGCCTTTTGCGTTGTCTGCTATAGTTCGTTTAAATTCAAATGCATGTGCTAATGTAACTTCTAGAGTGAAACACTGTCCTTTATAGACACTAAGTGATTACCAACTTTTCTGATAAAAAAAAAACATGCTTCAGAATAATTAATTACGGCAAGTCTTTAAAATTTATTATGATTTTCTTATTACGTATGAAAGAAATTTAAAAAAATTTCAAATTTTCTGCAAAGTATAGAAGAAGCTTTTTATAAAAAAAAAAAACAAAAAAAAAAAACAAAAAGTTTATACGACATTTTATGCAAATCAATAAATTAAGTGAGCAGCCTCAAAAGTTGTTAAAATTTATGCATGAAACCAAAAGAACAGCCATGATTAATACACCATTTTTCCTTTTCTTTTATTAACTTGAAATATTTCTGCATTAGTATATGAAATTTCTATGGCAGTAACCTAAAAAAAATTCTCATTCATTTCCTTTTTTTTTTTTTTTTTTTTTTTTTTTGGTATTTCTTTTATTCATAAATTATCTTGAACAATAAAAATGTCAAAATCATGAAAAATGGGGACTTTTCCTTTCTTGTCCAGCTACCGTCTGCAACTACAACTACTATCAACATTAAGCATTTAAATATGGAATGGTATTCGGTTCCCTGCTCAGCTGCTTAAATGTGTTATTGTGGCCAAATGATCAAATGTTTAATAAAATAATTAAAATTGTCTACTTTTAGTTGATTTCCTTTGGTTTACTGGTTATATGATTTCATTTTGATTCCTTTCGATTTAAATCAAATTCGTTTATAACATAATAAGTGTGGCAGTTGCTTTTATAATGAGCTTAATTGCCAATGATATTTGAATTGTCATACTTGGCGTATGAGTGATATTGAATATCAAAAGCAATTTGTCTGTTACGTATACGTAGGCGAGCACATGATTGATATTTAAGGCACTTGAGTACAAAAGAGCCAGGCAAGCTATTGAATTGTAAAAGTAAAAGTCTCTTGACATATTAATATGACAAGCACACTTAAAAAAAAAAAAGAAATTAATTTTAAACAACACATGCCAGTGTTAACTTCAATTTTGGTTAATTGAAAATGGGTTTTATTTCTGTTATTTCTGTTATTTCTGTTGGAAGGAAAGGAAAAAATTGAGAATTGAGTTTGATAAATACTATGGAAACTCTGGACTTTTAAACCTAACTGTAACAAAGTCGTTTGTTGTAATCGGTTGCGTCTGTGCAGGCACAAAAGGGACCAAAAAATCTGATCGCTAACTTGACGTCTGTATGCCGGAAGCAATAGAATTAACACTGTTTCGCTATTCGGAGATGAAAGTTCATGAGTTTATGTAAGCCTTTGAGGTTTTAACTGACTCATTGGCTGTAGGTTTGTATGATGCTGAAGGCATTGTAAGTTGTGAAATGTATAGAATTTTACAGTATTCATGTGCTGCAAATATTCAATTAATTTCATAAAATTTCATTGGAATTATTTTAATATTTTGAATTTAATTATGTTTCCTTTTCATATAAAGAATTAAAATGAATACAAAAAATTTTAAATAAAATATTAATATTTCTACTAAATAATGTATTAAATAATTAAAATTCTTCTTCTTCTTTTGTATTCTGTAAACAAAACTAAACAAAGAAAACTTTCCAATACATAAACTCTGAATAGAAACATGTTTCGTATTGAATTTTCAATAACTGGTTATCACAATTGCCTTGAAAGTAATTTTAATTTTTTGCCAAATTTTATTCTTTTATTCTTTATTACAATGTCTCTCTCTCTCTCTCTCTCTCTCTCTTCCTGCTGCTCGTTCACTCTCTCTCAATCTCTCAGTACTTAGTTTATCTATATTTTCACATTTTAATTGATTCACATTGAATTGTTATCAGGTGTTGTTTTGCACACACGCATGCATATGCATGGATGTATGTGTTTTATTTCCCCTAGGAAAATACGGAAAATCCTTAAACATAATCGAATACATTTTGTTTTTGTCCATGTCTTTAAATATTTTAAGATCCTTTGAAAAACAAAACAAAACATCTCTTTCAACATATTCGATTGCATGCTTGCAAACAGCAGCTGATAAAATATTAACACATTCTTCATTGTGTATATGTGTGTGTGTGTGTGAGAGAGAAAATAAAAAAGGATATAAAATACTGCTAAACACGACAATGTTTACATATTTATATGTAAATTGTGTTTAAACAAAAGGGAAGAAATAATAAGTTTTCCTTTCTTTTTATTTCTTGCTTTAAGTCAGCAGAACCACTAGAGGTGTTGTGATAGTGCTTAGTTGGAGGAAACTGGAAATATTTAGAAAAAAAATGGTTGTATATCTGGCATATATCGGGCGAGTTATATATCGGTTTTAGTTTGAACCATTGGTTATTTTGCATGTGGCAATACTTATGTCATTCTATTCTCACACAAAATTCAGTATATTTTCTCCACTGAACGTAATGAATCAAGATCTTTTCGAATAAAGGTCATTTTCGCCTTGTTAATAAGCAAAATTGCCTGTATTTGGGGTTCAGAAAACTCACGCGTGGTCCTACACAAGCCAATGCACCCATAACAAGTTTGACTGTTTGATGTGGCTTGTGGAGCAGAGGCATTAGTTGTTTGATTATTCCTTTTTTGTATCCGCTCTTCATTGGTATTGATCTGAACGATGTTTGGTTTCAATAGAATAGTGCAACAAGCCATGTATCTTATGCTATAATCGATTTATTGCGTCAAAACTTTGATGGCCATTGAATACGCCAAAATGGTGATGGCAGTTGGCCACCAAGAAATTGTGATTTGATACCGTTGGACTATTTCCTGTTTGTCGTCGTTAAAGAAAAATGTTATGCCCATAAACCAGAGACAATTAAGAATTTGAAGGTGAACATTCGTGATGCCATTGCCGGGATACAATCTTTATATTCCTCGCCACCGTAGCTTCTGCAGAAATTATTATGAGATGTCTCCCAGTCTCTTGGTGTGCGCACACGTTATCATTGCTGTGAGGTTCCTTAGATGAAATCTTGTTAGTTTCAATACAAATGCTGTCCTGCGTATCATATATCGATATTCAGAACTCTCTGGTTTTTCTGCAAGAAGATGCATTATCTCATGTTAACTTTTGCCAATGAAGACGAGGTACAACCACATATACTTGAAAAAGTGCATGAAAATTTGTCCGATCGAATGAGAACCTGTGGGGCCAGCCGCGGCAGCCATGTGCATGAAGTAATATTCCATTTCTAACCGAAACAATTGTACTTCATAAAAGAATAAAAATTTGTAAAATTTCAAAGCGTTTTTATTTGATTTTTAAATTTAAAAGATTTTAAAAGATCCACCATTGGAGGTTATTGATATTGGCAGCAAACCTATTATCCTTAGACTTGCCACAACAGACTAATCAACTGATTAAATAATTTTTTTTTTTTGCTTTTTACCATGTGTTGTCCCATAAAGAACATTATTTATCTTCAAAGATGTTGTTGTTGATATTTTATAAACCTTTATCTGGAAATATTTAATGGCCTTAATTGGTTGCGTCTATGGCTACATACGAGTGCAATTCATAATTGATTGAAGGATTTAATCGATTGGGGTTTGAAATAAAGACATCAAAGGTTTAATAACATTATGTACCCATAATGTCATAACCCATACTATAATATAAACATTAAGAGAAAAACAGGCATCATGGGGCAGTTAATTAATAGGCATTAGCAAAGGACGAATGGCTGTTAAGGCTTTGACAGTTTGTCTAGCAAACAATTAAAATGTTGTTGGGTTTCTTTGTTAACTTGAGTCTGAGGCAATTAAGCAACAACAACAACATGCTTAATTATTCACAAGTGTTAAGTGATTTTGTCTAGTTGTTGTATAGAAATCATAGTAGTGCTGCCTCTACTGCTTTAATTGTATTTTGTAAGCATTTATTTTCTTCCTTTTCAACGCGCTGTAATAAGTGATGTTTAAACACTATTTTAGGCTTTCCTTTGCTTAAATGCCTGCCTTAAATAATTAATTCTGTTAAGGCAGTGAAATGAGATTTGTGGTCTCGTATTTCTATTTTATTTCTACTACAAATGCTATCCAGATTAGGGTATTTTATTTGGACAGTGGTTATGACAAACATAATGAAGCATCTAATCGGATTAAGGCTTAAAATGTGTTTGTGTTTATACTTTAAAGGTGTTGTAAGTAGCCATACAATAGTGGTTTAAAGAAAAAAAAAAAAAACGTGGGTTTAAAGAAAAAAAACAAAAAAAAAAAAAAAAAAAAAGATTGTTACAAAAGAATTAACGAGAACCATTAAGAAGCCAATATTTTATAAGGAGATTTGATTGTACTAAGCAAAGACTTCAAATCCTTAATCTTAGTATATTTACGAATAACTTGTAGTTTTTCATTTTCACAGAATTATAGGCTTTTGAATTAAAATTTTCATCATTTTCATATCTACTCACATACATACAGATATACATACAGATACACTGGCAAGTAAAATCAACGACATAGTCATGATAAATGAAAATACAAGGCACTTGATTTTATTTTAAGATCTAAAACTTTCCATCAGATTAGCTTTATTAGTGTACTTAGAAGAAACATATCCCTTCAAAGAGCAAACTGAAGGTATCGCACAGTCATGTTCAAATCTATTTTGAGACAATGAAGTAACTTTCTGTACTGTCAACGTTCAAAGATCTCGAATCTATTTACTGAGAAACTGCCTACATAGGAACGTTTATCTATTTGTTGATAGTGCGTTGCCTGTGGTAGTTTTATCGCCTTAAATTTGTAATCCAGAAGATCTAGTCTTACCGCATGCACATCTACAAATCAATGACCAGTGATTACAACAACTACCAACAAGAAAAATCTTGCATGTGTGATATTCCCACAGATTAAACGGCTAGATTGTAGTCATTAAACGGCCAGTTTTGCTTTGTTTGAGCAAGTAATTATAGCATCTGGTAGGTATCTTATGACGGCGTTAATTTTTCTTAAAGCGCCTTTGGCCAGACATGTTTTATTATTAAATTCTAGATGTTCAAGAATTCTACTGCTTAGGTTAAAAAGAGCCGGACAAAACACAGAGAATATGTTGTGTGGTTTCTATAGATTCCTCGCCACCGTAGTTTCTGCAGAAGTTATTATGAGGTCTCTTCCAGTCTCCTGGTGTGAGCACACGTTATCATTGCTATGAGGCTCCTTAGATGAAATCTTGTTATTTTCAATACAATTTCTGTCCTGCATATCCCATATCGATTCAGATATCTCTAGTGTTTCTGCAAGAGAATGCATTATCCCATGTTACCTTTTGCCAATGAAGACGAGATGCAACCTCAAATACTTGAAAAAGTGCATGCAAATTGGTCTGATCGAATGAGAAGTTGTGGAGCCAGCCATGGCAGCCGGATGATGCATTATTCCATGTTACCTTTGCCAATGAAGGCGGTTTTTGTGAGACCATATGTTTGCCTCTACGTAGAGAAGCGCATATTATGTGGTGTCATCTTTAGCAAGTACGTTAGCCTTCTTGTTAATTTGAATAGTCCCCGTGTCCAGGAACCCAAATGAGAGTAACTGTCGAAAATCTGGCAATCTCCTGGAGAGACTTCCAATATTGTTGGATGATCTAGGGTTATAATGGATGCTCTACTGTTCATAAGTATACGTGTATTATGCTATAAGATATATTCTGATATCGAAGTTATCTGAAGTTATTCTGAAAAGATTTCACATGAGTCTCCTTAAGGCTAGTAGCAAACTCGGGGAGTTTCTCGTTAGAAACCATGTAGCGTCTCATTATCTAACGTTTTAAATTATGCCGCTTGAACGGTTTCCAATGATGGTAAAAGTACTATTAGAGTTTGTTAAGATGCCTTCATTTATCATTTTGAAATTTATTTATCTTACCATTGGCATTCTTTATCTTCCTTGCTGCACAATAAAGAATTCGGTGGAAAATATTCAGCATAATGTAAAGTAAACTGGAACTTTACTTTTTTTTATTGCCATCATTTTCATTTCCTTCCATTATTTAACAAACGTTATAAAAATTCTAACAAACGGTTTACTTTTCCATTGCTCAAGCAATAATTCTGCCATAGCATCTGTTTTAAAATTCAATTTAAAATTTTTATAAGTTCTGAGTAGCAAAACTTAATTATCATTTCACTTTTAGTCTCATTAAACAGTGAACCATTTGAAGGCAATATAAAAATAATTTAATTTCAAGGAAAATAATCATGCTAATGCCTTTTGTCTACTGTGTCTGTAAGTATATTTACTTTCAATCAAAATATTTCGTTACTGAACATTTGCCTTAAAGTTATTTTAATTGAAATAATTTCCCTTTTGTTGTGTTAAATGTTAAATTCACAAAGAGCCCAATAAATAACTGAAAAAAAGAACTTCCGCTTCCCGTTACAAGAGTCGTAATTGAATTTAAAAGTAAAATAGGGCTATACACACGCACATTACATACAATATTAATTACTATGCATGTGTGTTTGCTTGAACACTTTCTCACACATATTGTCTTACATTTTCTATACATGAGACCATGTAATGCGTACGTTAAACTGTCCAACATTATTTCTTTTTTTATTTTTTTTGTGTTGCTTTTTTTTTTTGTTTTTTTACTTAATAAGGAAACATTAGACAAATTGTGATAAGGCTTTTAAGAGAGTCGTCTGGTTTCTATGCTTAATTGGAATGTGCGCGTGTTGAATATGTTTGCATGTTATGGCAAGCGGAAATATCCACAGTGGTTAGCAATGAAAATTCAATTGCATTGGATTGTTTGGAACATTCCCCGTCATATTATTTGCAACAAAAGTCAGCCTGGAGATCCTTCAAGTCAGTAATCCGCCAGAAATGCAATTCTCAATTCCGTTACACCGTCTGTTGACAATGGGGACACTCAATCGTCTCTAGATATGCGGTTATCTTCTTTGAAGCTATAGCCATGGCAGTGACAATATCCATATTGATTCTATGATGGTCTACATCCTCCAACTGTCTTTAATAGTGTATATTGAATTGAAAATAATTTGTTCCAGATTCCTAAATACCCAATAGAGAATAAGAATGAAGATGTTCTTTGCTCCTCTCGGTGCTGTCAGGTATATCCAGCTTTATGGGTATATGCACTCAGAGGCCAGTGCTACGTTACTGCTATGATGGTCTCTTGTTAGACTGAATGACAGCTTTGTCTGGTATCTCTATGCCACGGTGTCAGTATGCCATTTATGAGATGAAAAACAAAATTAACTTCACTGCCAAGAGTTTCATGGACTCTTTACATGACATTGGTCTGCTGAGATTGTCCTTAAAAATGGCAACAGTTTTCTTCTTGTCCTTTTTTTTTTGTAAAGCTTTGAAATTTGTCACTTGAATGGTTTCCAATGATTTTGAAATTTCTTCTAGAGTTTGTGAACAATTTTTATGGAGTAATGCCGTCATTTATTATCGGTATTGGCTTATTGGCTGGCCGTAGTAGTTTTTGCCATATTCAGAATGTGTTTCAGCTGTACTTTCTTTCTTTTTTTTTGAAATTTCTCTTACCAGCGGATTATTTGTTCAATATTAGTGAAACAAAAAAAAATTTTCTTAAGGAAAGACTTCGAGACTTTAATGCCATTCAACCTAGGCCACCTGGGATTCATCGTCTTTAGCGCTAAGAGAACAGAGAAGAACTTACAACATCTCCTATTCAGTGGTGATAATGAACTTAATTGAGTTCTATAAAGAACGTGTTTTAGAATGATAAATCTATTATGCTAGAGGGTCAACTTAGTTGTAGTAAGTATTTGTGAATGCGATATTGTGCCTTAAAAAGGAGTAAAAAAGAATAAAAAAAAATTTTCCAGAAATAAAGTACTTTTGGGTCACTGTGCTTGAAACATTCAAGGGCACTTTAAATTCCTATATTTAAGGCGTGTAGTTTTCTACTCTTAAGATAATTTTTTTCAGAGTAAATACAGCAAAGTATTCATTTCAAGTGCCATCAACTGATATACTCTATGCAGATGACAGACTTAAAGCATTTTAATTGAATTTCTCAAAATTTTATGAAATTATGGAAATCAAAACTCATTTAATTTGCTATTCTTTGCTTGAATGTAACCAAAACCGAGAACTTTAGGCAACGATAAACCTTTTAAAATCAACATCTGAAATGTAGAAGCCAAACTAATCCGTGGTTGATTACACGCTAAGCCACTCAAGAAACACAAACTTGAGATAAACAAACTTACGCTCAAAAGTAATGGAACGAAAGCCACAACTGATGAAATGATGGTCTACCCTAGGTATGTTTTGTGATATAATTGCCTACGAATAAGAGAGAAAGTTTTAGGCGAAAATTATTAGAAATAAAATGAGATGAAATGAACACAATAAAACAATTGAAATTTAATGTTGAAATAATATTTAAATAAACAGTCAACAATTTGTTGTATTATTGAAAATGGAGGGCTTCCTTAAATGGAAATTCAATTAAAATTGTGACCATAATTGCGTTTTTGATTGGCATTGCTAAGCCATAGACATGATTTAATTAAAATTGTGAACAAATTTCAGGCTTCGATTTACACATTTTAATTAATAAAACAATTAAAAAAGGAATTGTTAAAACAAAATTTGAGGGCAGTAATCTGAACAATTAAAACTAACTAAGCAAAGTAAGAAGAAAGAAAAACAAAAACAACATTTTAGTTACGGCCTGTGAATTTAATCTCATCAATTGTCTTCGCTCTGATCTTCTATTAGAGCAGAGTTCTGAGTTGGTGGCAGTAAGATTAAAAACCTTGTTTAACCTGCTTATCGATTACCTGGTTCCATTTTGAATAGAACATTCGATTTTAGAACTCCAACAAGAGATTTCTGATCTATAGATCACGAGATTCCCAATGGAATCCTTAAAGTTTATACCGAAGACACAAAGATGTAGTACACTTTTCAAGGATACTGAAAACAAATTACATACACTCACACAATTACAATCCTTTAGTTAGTATTACAACCTGGTTTCACACATCAACCATGTTGTACGAGTTCATTTTATACATGAGTGGCATAATCTGCCGAAGAAATATTAAGTTGAAGATGTCTGTGCTGAGATTTGAACCGTGGCCTCACATAATAACAGAGATCAGCAATGAATCATTTCTTCACTACCCATAAGTACTCATGAAATTTTGTTCATGAGCCAGTCAACAGTATTGAAATTTAATTACTTTGATTCATTCATACTCAATACAACATTGATTTTTAAGTACATGTTGCAATGAGTATGAGTGCAATGTTGACATCAAACTCATAACATTCGAAATATGTTTGATTCATACGCCTAATCATTCAGATTCATAAATTTAGAAAAATAATCACTCATATATGATTCGAGTGATTGTAGTGTTCGTACGCGATTCATACTCATTTTGTGATTTTTGTTTATATTGAGTCATGGAGAGTAGAAATCAAAAACATCATGCATAGTGTTAAGTATGAGTATGATGAGTACTTCAAACTTTGAATATGAGTAGTATGAGTATGCTATTAAAATAAGTATGAGAAATTATGAGTATGAATACTCATTGCTGATCTCTGCGCAATAATAATAAATTGCCTCGATTAATTTGATTATTATCCCCGCTTTTTATTAGGAGGCATAAATCTTTTTTTGGCAGCAGATGGGTGCAAGCAATATTGCTAGTCTGAGTTCGACACATATGGATGAGAATTGGGCCGATTCATTGCTATCCTTTAATAGCATGGCCATTCATCACCCAATAGCCATTCTTATGACTTTTGTTGGAGTTGCGTGTCTTAGGAAAAGGAGGCGAATTTCACCTCGCGTCATAAAATTACAAGGATTTCTATCCTTTCACCTTCTGACGCCCTTGGCCGAGCTCTCAAATGTAAGGATTGCTGCAATAGCCAGATTTATTGTTGACTCGGTTTGTTTTCATCCAGGGAATTTCTGATTACCGGCTGGAATATTGAATGTGGCATCTCAATGTGCCTTAATAATGGCTTAAGAGGGATGTCTTCCTTAAAAAAAGGATCGCCACTTGCTTTTAGTATTTTGGGTGCGACAGTTTGTCAATGCCTTTATGAGGAGTAAGAAGAGACTCTCGCCTTATGTACCAATGCACTGCGCTTGTCATAAAATGATAGCGGCCGAGTTCTCAAATGTAAGGATGGCTGCAATAGCCAGATTTATTGTTGACTCGGTTTGTATTCATCCAGGGAATGTTTGATCCCCGGCTGGAATATTGAATGTGGCATCTCAATGTGCCTTAATAATGGCTTAAGAGGGATCTCTTCCTTCAAAAAAGGTTCACCACCTGCTTTTAGTATTTTGGGTGCGACCGTAAATCAATGCTTCTATAAATATGGAATTAAAAATTGTATTCAAATGTTTGGGATGCGAGAATAAAGTTTAAAGAATGAAATCCGTTACTAACCGTCTACAATATTTAAATTGTAAAAAAATGTAAGAAAATTTAAATTTGTTTTCCAAATGAAAAGGAGAACATTTTCAAGTATGAACAGCAAAAGCCGAAAAATAACAATGAATTTGTTTTTATTTTATTTGTTAAAAACAAATGTAGATGTAAAGTTTGTTGGAAAAAATGTTGCACTATTACTGGGAAAAAACATACAAAAGATGAAGAAATAATTTTAGTTATAGCACTATGGAAACTTGAATTCAATCCTAGAGCAGCTGTTACTAGGAGACAATTTGAAAATTTTCCAGTAGACTTTTGAAAACGAATTAATTAGTTTTGCTCTCTTTAATAAAAAACCAACAACTATTGATTGTTTACATACATTAAGTTCTATAAATTCAATCAATTGCTTGTGAAATCCCAGCAATGCACCTTAAGTAGTCATTTATTTACGCTCCTTAGACTGAAGACTTGAAATCAACAATCTTTATGGGAGGGGGAAATCAATTTTTTTTAACATACACACTTACATATATAGTCTCTCTATTGATTTTGTTACACATTCATTCTCAACAAGTGTTTTTTAATCTTCTTTAATAAAAACAAACAACTATTGATTGTTTACATACATATAAGTTCATAAATTCAATCAATTGCTTGTGAAATCCCAGCAATGCACCTTAAGTAGTCATTTATTTACGCTCCTTAGCACTGAAGACTTTGAAATCAAATCATCTTTATGGGAGGGGGAAATCAATTTTTTTTAACATACACACTTACATATATAGTCTCTCTATTGATTTTGTTACACATTCATTCTCAACAAGTGTTTTTTAAAGTGCTGCGTTACAATAGGGAAACGGAAATGCCTCATTTATAATGTTTTTTGTTGTTTGCTTAATTCAAACATGTTGGTGTGGTGTTGATGTTAATGTTGGAAGTTAAGTTTCATGTTCGCATTGAAAATAACAGCAAAGAACAAGCGACTAAAGAAAAGAAAAAGAACAGAAAAGAAGAAAATATTAAGAGAAATGTATGGAAATATTTAGAAAAGAAATAAAACACATCAAATGGAATTAAAGAAGGAATTTGAATTCATTTGATTTGAATTTAAATTACAAGACACATGATGGCATGCAAACAAATATTGTCGTTAAATAACTGTCTTGACATTCAAAAGGAAATTTATTATAGTAACAGTAAGGTCAGTTAAACTGAAATTTCCTTAAAATACACAGCCATACGCACACAAACACGATTTATAGATATTCTTCTAACCAAAGAAAGCCAGGTTGGAGGTATTTTACAAAATTAAGCTGTGTGGGGCACTTGAAAAGAATACAATTAGGAAGCTTGTAAAAGTAAAGCAACAAAAAGACAATGCCCCTTCAGAATTTTTATGATCTCGAATGGTGGATGGACACAAACCGAGTCAACAATAAATCTCGCAATTTTAGCAATCTTTACATTTAAGAGCTCAGTCAAGGGCGTTAGAAAGTGAGAGCCGAACACTGACATATCTTCTCCTCAGGCCCACAGTCATAGGAAAAGGCATTTGCCGGCCTGTAAGCATCGCTATTGAGAAATGAATGGTCATGCTATTGAAGTATAGAAGTGAATCGATCCTTGTGTTATTCACATGTGACCAGCAGAGTCTAGCAATCTTGCTGCCAAAAAGAGTTTTATGCCTCTTTGTAAAAAGAGTGAAGAGTATTCAAATTAACCGAGGCAATTTATTATCAGAAGTCGAATTTATTATCAGAAGTAGGTAGGATGTTTGCTCCGTAGTCTAGTATTGATAGGGTGTTAGCTTATTAGATGTAAGGCCTCGATTCAAACTCCAGTTCAGACATCTCCAACTAAAGGAAATATGAACAAAAAAAAAAAAAGATATTTCTTCGGCGAAAAAATATTTTATCAGCAGATTTCTGGCAAAAAAAAAACTCTCCAAGAAATAAAACTTGCCTTTGAAATGGTTCTCAAAAAGTCTGTCATTCGGAGTCGAGATAAACTGTCGGTTCGCGGGTTATGTGTAGAATACTGTACTGTGAAGCTAGGTCATAGAATTGCCAAAACATATCTATTGGTTAAATTCAAGCTAACTGATGTAAGTAATGTTTGCTGTAATCTGCCATTGATGAACAACAATTCACCAACATATTTAATCTACCAATATTACAAAGATCAACTTATGTTTTATAACCATTTTACGCGAAAATTTTCAAATGCTAATAAGTACAGTCTTAGACCGGCTTTAAAGTCTAAGAGGTTTACGACACAAAAATGTGTCCCAAACAAAGGCAATTGCTATTATTACGGCTTAATTTATTTCAAAATTTCTATTATTTTATAAAAAAAAGAAATTTTTTTCCCTAATTTACGATGCCATTTTAATGTTTTATGTTTTCAGTTTTTCATTCGTTTTCAGTTTCTTGTGCATTTTCTTGATTTTCATTTAACAATTTGGTATTGTTTTTTCAGAAAACTTTTCATTGTACAAACTAAAGTTGAACTATTAACAGAATCGAAATAACAACAACGTTAAACAATGAGTGTCCCATTGAAAGTTAAAATCGAGAAAAAGAGGGCAACAGTTACGAAATTTTTGCATGAATTTTTATGATGATGCCAACCAACAAACGAAAGGATGGCGAAAAACATGCAATAAAGCAGTTACAGGCAGGCAAAGCCGGCTGTATAGGTTTGATTTAAAGCAAGAGGTTGTAAGAGGTTTTGATCTCTTAGCCACATAAGCGAGCTACAACACACTACAGCCTAAATAGTAGTCAGTAGCCAATGAGTTTCTTGGGAAGCATTGGCGAAAACGAAGGGAAGATATTTTTGCGATCGTTCTGGTCCAGAACAATGCAACGATACATGCATGTTTACTTTTTGCTAAGCTACGAATAGCTCTCTCATTATGCGGTCTTAAATACGATTGACAATTTTTTGTTTCTATTTCGGAAGATATGGCTCTGGGGAAACAGATTCCAATGATTAAATCATTTCACAAAGGATTCTATTGTAAAGAGCTTGATATTCCAAGCGATTTTGTTTCGCAAATTTTATTTACAATTGGATCGAGAAGCCACAGTCCTGCAGTCTTACAAGGTTTCCATAAATGCCATCAGTGAAGTCAAGTATCTACAAGCACTGGTCCAGGTGCATTCGGAACCAAGATAAGAACCTTGTCTTATTCTCGTAGTGACATCCAAGACCCTGTTTCCCTGATCTAAAAATAATGGATAGAATCGATTCAATATAAGTCTACATGCTGTAGGGTACACAGCATTCAACAGCCGAAACAAAGTTTTCCCATAAAAGAAAAATGGCACAACAATTGCTCTAAAATGATGATGAGACACAATAAAAAAACAGAGAGCCGGCCATCTTATAAAATATTAAATGAAAGCGAAAGTTGACACACACAGGACAAGTAATAAATAAAAAAAAAATTGACTTGAAGGAACAACTTGTTTTTCCAACTGAGGGCATTTCATGCAAAACAAAACAGAAACGGGAAAAAAATGTTGAGTGGAATATCTGTAAGGCAACCTAGCGTATGTCCGTATTGTTGACGATGCTCTTTTAAAGAACAATGAATTAAAATAATGGAAAATGTCGACAACATAATGAGTTGAACATGTTGCTGCTACTGCTGCTGCTGCTGTTATGGTGTTTCCTTAACTACTGAATGCTTTATTATCATCATAAAAGTTGTAAATGTTTTCGTCATTGTCTTTTGCTATACTCTTGTTGTTGTTGTTGTTGTTGTTGTTGTTGTTGTTGCTGTT
>QOCX01000068.1:0-19280 GCA_005959815.1 Sarcophaga bullata
TATTAGGATTCATTTGACGCTTTTGGATATCATATGGTATTGTCCCAAATTCGTGAATTCAGTTTGCAAAATTTATACAAATAACTGCACGAATTGCTTATTTGTTATCGCCGCCTATGTTAGTTGAGAGATAGACGAAGTGCTCTATGGACTAGATGAAAAGATGGATTTCGTAATTTCAGCAATTTGGTAACGTTGTACTGGCATTAAACCATTCATTATGTCTTGTATTATCATAGAAATGTTAGCGTTGTTTGACGATGACTCTCATGCAGCTAAATGAACACGCGATATTTAGGTAGGTAGGTAGATAGAGGTGACCGACCCTCCAAGAAAATTTGAACGGACGCACTTAGGCCACATGGGATCCATTGTGATACCACAATTAATGTTACTTATCCCCTAGTCCTGGAACCACTTAGAGCTTCCAATGAAGTGACTCAAACTACCGTTATCAATGTTCGACAAATCAGCTAGATCATCGATATAGTAGGCAGCAAGATTTCTCTTACTCCTTTGACATAGTGCCGGACATGCTCCCAGTAGGTGAAGAACAGCCTCTTCCTCTTCCTCATCTCTGCAGCTTCTGCAGAAATCATTTGCGATGTGTCCCAGACCAATGCGCTTCGCGTGCTCACCCATGATACAATGCCCCGTCACGACTCCGACAACCATACTGAGCGTGCTTCTTTGGAGCTTAAGCAGCCTCCAACCTCGGCCAGATCATGTACGCCGTTCTGCCCTTATCCGGAGCTGCCCACCTTCGTGACTGCGTTGTCAATCATGAGTTTACAGATCCCCGAAAGGATGTGCATACATAACTGCCTGGATTTATTCTGAATTTAATCTTCAACAATATATGTGTTCCAGAAGAGTCTTATTTTGTATGTGCGACCCTGTTTCTTTTCTTTATAGATCACCTACAGTATATCAAACATGGGCAATAGCAAGTTCTTTTTTGGATCAACTGGCTTTTCTAGTCTTCTAAGCACACAGTCATGACCATGACCTTTCATCGAGAGATCAGCAAATTTAGAGCCTAACTTTCCGGCAATTATATTAAGGCTGAAAACGGAATATTCGATCATAACAATAATTTTGATCATCAGACATATTTTGATCAGGATGAAGAGATTCATCTTCCCAACGAATCACATATTCATAGATCGTATAATACCTCAACTAGCTTACAGCCCCTGAAATATACTTCAATTATTTCATCTTCTAACTTTACAAACCTGTATTGCTTAACGTATAGTTTTATACGGAAGACTTATTAACGAACTAAGGCTTAAGAAAAGAGTACAAAACAGTGGTTACTACGCAAGAGCTTCGGGTTGAAACCTCTCGGTTTGTGAAAGCTGGTGCTTCGACATGTGCTTCTCAGACTAGAGATCTGGCAGAACCCTCAAAGTAATTATCTGCCATGAAAAAGCTTCTCAAATCTGTCGTTTAGACACCGTATGGAACTGTAGGTCATGCCACTCTTGAATAAAATTATCAAACACCACTCGATTAGAGACAGAAGCTAGACCGTAAACCTGGACAAAAGAAATACAATTCGCGGATAGTAATGTACGTACGTATGGCTTTCAAAAAGATGTTTCCAGATCAGCGATGGCATACCTTCTAATGACTCTTAAAAGACGCGCTGAAGAGATTTCAAGCTCTCTCAATTTCAGTTTCAAGCATACAAAAACGTGCAAATATGTTCAACATAGTTTACGAATTAAAAAATCAGTGGGATCCTTATCCAAGAAGCCACCAATCATAATGAAAGCAACAACTTACATCATAGAGAGATCAGATGAATGCCATCTCTTAATAAACATTTTCTTACCACTACAATCACCATATGTTTATTGGGTATGTTGTTTCTAAGCGACGCAACATGGCAACTCTATTATTCTGGAACATATTAAAATCGATTGTTTAACAAGCTTAACAAAAAAGAATACGTGATTATTGAAACTGCAATAAAGTAAAGAATTGACAAACGTTCAATTTTAATTGAGGCTGAGGTTTTGCGAGAGGCCTTAGGAAGAAGAACTCAAGTTAACCATCATTTCGTGCAGGCTATAGAACGATACTATACTGACTAGTCCATCAATTGATGACAACGAAGACTATCTAATGGAAGCCTGCCGTAACAAACTAGTTATATGAAAAGGAAGAGTGTCTGGGATATAGAATAAGCACTCAATAGTATCATACAATCAAATGTTAAAGGCTACAAATACTTGCACATTCTAAGGTTAAAGAAACCCGGATAGCTTTCAAGAATTTTGAAGACACTGTTAATGTGTCTAGTAGTTAGCGAGTTGGCTTGTTAGACGAAAGGCCAAGGTTCAAACCACAGGTCAGACATCAAAAACGAAAATATGAAAAGCAATATTTCTACGGCGACTCCCTCTCAGCAGATTTCTGGCAAAAACTCTGAGGATAAGATGAAATTGCCATGAAAAGTTTCTCAAGAAAAATCAGTCGTTCGGAATCGACTTTAAACTGTAGGTCCCTCTACTCATGTATAAAATAAACAGACACAACATAAGTTGGGTTGTAATCCTAACTATAGAGTTGTAATAACCAATTAAGTAGTTATGTAAGGTTTCAGGAATGTGTTCCGATAAGTTATTAACATTATCATAGGACCTACAACTTGGATTAGAGACAACCGCCATTTTGTATAAGTGCACCCTGAGTCTAAATGAAAAGTTTCTCAAAAATCTGTCTTTCGGAATCGACTTTAAGCTTTGGGTTCTGCCACTCATGTATAAAATTAACACACACAACATAAGTGGTGTGAGAATCTATTCCAATTATGTATGTATGTATGTTGATACCTTTTTTAAAGTAAAATTTAAGGAAACATATATAAAGTACAAACATACTCGTATGTACATAATTGATCATTATAACCCTTTCGTTTCAATGCATGACCTGAGGTTTGAACCGAGGTCTCACGTCTAAACGACTTCTAAAATTTAAGGCAGCTTACATTCAGAAATTTGAGAAGAGAAACTTTATGTGTCTTTGGAGATCTCTGAAACAAAAATAAAGATTTTATTGAGTTGAAATGAAAGAAAGATAATGAAATATTTTCAAAGGTAGTGTGTGTTAACAAGCAGGCACGAATTAAAATCTTTTAAAGGATTTTTTTTTTCTAAAAAGCAATAAAATAAGGATTAAAGCAACAAAAACTGCATTGCATACATACATACATACCGAATTTTATATTTAAAAAACCTTAATCTGCAGATTATTTGAAAAATAGAGTGCCTATGCCTGTGCCTGTGCCTGTGCCAGTGCCTATGTTATTAAAACACTCACCATTTCATGTGTTGAATAGCAAAAATAACAAAACCGAGTAACTAAATGGCATACTTGGCCTTAAAATATGGATTAAAAAACTAATTGAGTTTTTATAAACTAAAAAAAATAACAACAAAAACAACAACAAAAATATGAAATAGAGAATTTTGCTTTGGTTTCAGTAGTTTACGATGTTAATAATGCACAAGGATATTAAAAGCAAAACAAATCATGCACTGTTGATATAGTTTTTGTTGTTGTTTTAGTTTTAATAATAATTTTTATTTTGTTTTTTTTTTTTATTTCATTTCCATATTTTTATTTTAATTCATATTTTCTATTTATTTTTTCCATTTTTTCAGTTTTTTTGTATATAAAAATCTCAATTAGTTTTCATTTTTATTGCCTACTTTGTGGGGTTTTAACCGACCAAAGATTTGCAGGCAAAAATTTATTAAAATAACTAACAAAAAAACCAGCATACTTTCAGGCTAACATTAAAATTATAATATTAAAAAAAAATGAAGAAGAAAACTATTAGTTTTCCCCAGAACTTGCATTAGAAATTATAGTTAAGGTGTAGTAAAAAGGAACATATTATTAGTATTGTCTTTAGTAATTGCTGCTTAGCATTAAGTAAATGCGATTGGATCACACTAGTACTAACACTATGTTCATCAGAAAGGTACGGAAATTGTGTTGAAAAGAACTCCTCGACTACTTTGGAACTGGGACAAATCTAGAGACTTCAGTTATCTTAGTTAAGGTGAAAACGACAGCTAGGCAATCGAATATTTGAAGATGTTTAGAGTTAGGTTACATGCACACATATTTACATAATTGGTCATTACAACTCTGCAGCCAGGATTACGACCCAGCTTCTCACAGCACTTATGTTATGTATAATATACACGAGTGGTGGAACCTGCAGTTTAAAGTCGACTCCGAATGGCAGATTTTTTTTTTTTTGAGAAATTTTCTCATGGCAGTTTTATTTACTCTCCTAGTTTTTGACAGAAATCTGCAGAAAGGAAGTTGCCGAGAGAAATATTTTATAGATACTGGACCTCACGTCTAATAAGCCAACACACTATCTACGGCACTAAGACGGCATTAATTAAGTTGTCTACCAGGCTTTGTGTAGCCAGGCTTTGTGCAGCCAGGCTTTCTGCAGCCAGGCTTCGTGTAGCCAAGCTTTGTGTAGCCAGGCTTTGTGTAGCCAGGCTTACTTAATACCGTCTTAGTGTCATAGATGGTGTGTTGACTTATTAGACGTGAATCTCCAAAATATTTCTCTCGGCGACTTCCTCTCTGCAGATTTCCGTCAAAAACTCGAAGAGTAAATGAAAATTTGCCATGAAAAATTGAGTCTTGGTAGAAGCTCCAGTAACTTTGTGGGTAGGTTACTTTGTAAATACCCATTTTAAAAGAGGCCAACCAAACTGTATCACTAATTACAACTACGATTAAAGCCAAAGCATGGTGAGCCAATACCAAAGGCCATCAAGTCAGCTTTAACGGGCAATATGGTTCTGCGTAAAGGCAATTGACCCTAAATCGATCCCATACTGCAAATAACTAAACTGTATGAAGATAATAAAGTGGCCACCGTCCAGTAGGTACTGTGTTGACTTATTGGGCTCGAGTTCATGGTTCAAATCCCAGCTCAGGCATCTTGAATATGACGAATTAAAAAATTTGTTTTCTCTGTGGTCTCTTCTCAGTAAATTTATGGCAAAAACTGAAATTGCCACGAAAAGTTTCTAAAAAATCTGTCGGTTGAACTGTGGGTATTGCCACTCATGGACAAATTTGACACACATAACATGGGTGTAGTAAGAAGCTAGGTGGGTAATCCTGACTAAAGGGTTGCAATGTAACAATTAAGTGAGTTACTGTAGGAGAATCATTTACTCAAACAGTGTACATTATGCAGCTATAAGAACTTGGTAAGAAGGTCTATGATTTACCTTCAGCTAGATGCCCGTGTCTTATCCCCAAGTGAATGTCCTATGTGCCCACCTAAAAGAATATATTATCTGTCTTAATAGAAGTTAATGCGAGTCTATGGACTCATTTATTTGCCAATAGGGCCTAGTCTTTTCATTACATACGTGCATACATACATACTTGATCATTACAACTCTTCAGCCAGGATCGTAATCCTAGTTTTTCAAACCCCCTAATATTGTGTGTTGCTTTCATACATGAGTGGTGGGACCTGCAGTTTAAAATCGTTTCCGAACGACAGATTTTTCAGAAACTTTATTAAGAGTTTCTGTCAGAAACCTGAGATGAAGTTGTCGAAGGAATATTTTTTCATAATTTGTTTTGTTGAAGATGTCTGACCTAAGGCCAGATTACCCGACAATAAATGTCCCAATAATGCACTGCTTATTCATATGTAAGTTCCAAGGTATCATTCCCAGTATTCCGAATAAACCTTTCAATTCAATTGCATGCAAATATAATGGAAATTTCTTTTACTACACCTTAATTTTTTTTTTTTTTTTTTTTTTTCAATAAAATCTGGCACTTTAATAACATTTGCTGGCCACTTCTGCATATAAATTTCAGAATGAATAAATTCTTGTTGAAATTAAGTCATTAGTTTTTTAATCTTTTCTTCTTTTCTGATTGCTTTTTTTATTTTTATTTGAAAGGAAGTAATTTAAGTTTCTCAAATATTGTTTAAGGCTTGTGGATTGAGAGAATTTCTAATCGTGGTTATCGACATCTCGACAGCAAAAATATTTCTTTTTATAACGTAAAATGCCGCGCGAATTAAATTCCTCATTCAAATATGAAATGAAAAGCAAACGAAACGAAACGAAGCGATTTCAAAAGGGCTACGTCGCCGTTTTTTTCGGAATTTCTTTTGAAAGGAAATAAAAACTGGTGATGGTAATAAAATGTTACAAATTATGGTTAATAATTGCACAAAAAAATATTTTTCATTCATAATCATAAAAGAAAACGTAAAGAAATAAGAAAAAAAATTCTGAAAACTATTTAAACACTACAATACTAGCCCTCAGCCACAGGTTTCTTTCTGTTCATCAAGAGTTCTACTAGACACTGAAGCCGCCTTTAAAAAGGACTTCAAACTATGAGACTAATCATTAGGCAATGTTTGATAATTGTTGGCATTCAGAGTGAAAAGTTAAATACGACTCTTGTAGGTTTAATAAATAGATCAGATTCTGTTAATGGTTGTGGTCCCGTTGTGAACACCTGCAGTTTAAAGTCGACTCCGAATGACAGATTTTTGAGAAACTTTTCATGATAATTTTGCCAGAAAACTGCTGACAGGAAGTCAATTTTGTCATACTCCATCGTGCTCCCGATATTTGAGCCAGAGGTTTAGTCACGGGCTCTCCCCTAACCAGCAAAAAAACTACTTCCTAGACTACGGTGACTTCAATGTGTACCAACTATCCGAATAAAATTGAATCTTAGATTTGTTGTCCTAATGGGAAGATTTTTTCTTTCCTCACTTTCTATGCTCTTATACATTTATAAGTCAGTGATTTTGAGGCCTTGTGACGGACATCTAATACTGTATGCTAAGGCGAAGCAACCCTAAGTTCAATTGTTCGCTGATTTGCCGCCAACTCATCTTCACAAATTTCCCATTCACATAGCAGTATGGAGTTCATGTTGCTATGATCAGTCTACTTCAGCTAAGAGTTAATCAGTCAGTATGCTCTTCAGCTTAGCTGCTCTGCTGGCCAGTTTTATTATCTCGGGCCTCAACACCAAGTAATTGATCAGGAAATCACATTGCCTATCTGCGTAATGATTCCAAGAGAAATGTGATTCCTAATCACTGGTATGAGCTCTGTTTTGTTTTTCGCAAATTTCTGACTGTGACCTTAAGATTTATTTTAGCTTTTAGCATGCCTAGCGTCAATCCCAAATATTACGCGTATGGACACATCGCCTATCTGCGTACTGGCTTCAACAGCAATTTGTTCTTTTATTATCAGTGGGTCCAGACTGTGGCTTTAAGGCATATCTTAGTCCTTATCATGACTCGATTAACTTTCTAAATAACATCAGGCGTCACATGCCTGATTAATATGTAATGGGTTTTGAAAGTCTGGCCCGCTCAATACTTTCCACTGAAGGTTGACCTAACAGGTCGAAAGTCATACAGCCTTTCCAGCAATTCACCATCTGCCTCAAGTGTCTGAAACCGTTATTACTCATTGTTTATTGATAACAATAAATGGCAACCCTACGATTCTAGAACCTGCTGTAGTAAACCAATTGCCTGCAGGACTAGTGAAACTGCTGCCTTTCTAACAATTCACCATCTGCCTCAAATGTCTGAAAACGGCACTACTCAGCATACAAGGCGGCAGATATTTTAATGCTTGCGAGCGATCCTCTTCGGTTATGCTTTGTGGTTTCCAGAGATAAGTAAAATTATGGAACGAAATTTTAGCCAGTATTTACGACATATCGCACCGGGCATGTAGCACCATATTAAGAGAAACATTTTAAATCCCTTTTTACCTTTCCTTAGGTGCTAAGAGGATAAAGGATAAAAAAAGTATTAATTATTCATGCCGTTCAACGTGACACAAGTGTAAACATTTAACATGTTAAATGCAAATAAAAATTGAAGAGAAGAGAAAATTTATGAATTCAACTCCAGAGTGTAATTATTTAGACGGATAATGAAGGAGGGAAAATATAACGCGTTTTTATGTAAATTAACGAACACACACACACACACATACATACATAGAGACAAACAAACAACAATTACAAAATAGAAAGGAAAAAGGTGAAAACACAAGAAAGAAAAACGTCAGGAAAATGAAAAGAAAAGCCAACAACAAATAAAATCAACTTTAAACACATTATGGTGCGTCTAGAGTGTAAATGATGACCATGGCGTGTCTGCTCGTTAAGAGGTGATGGAAGAAAACATTTTCCTTGTACAATAGCTGGAATGACCAAAAAGAAAAAGAAAGCGAGGAAAAATAGGAAAAACAAGAAAGGAATTCTTTAGTTAAAGACTTTTTGATTATGCTCATGTTTATGTCCATTATTAATGGGCTCTTTCACTGTGGTGATGGTGTAACTATCGGTCATGTTTTTGACATGCCTTTAAAGGTGAACATGATAAACAAAATGAAAGAAAGAAAAAAGAAATGTTTTCGTGTAAATGACACAAACTAGCACCTCCTTAAACTGTTGTTGTATGAAGTAGGTATGTATGTATGTATGTATGTGTGTATTTTCTTGCCTTACTTCTGTAATTATTAGCCAAGTTATATTGGCGTTTAGCAAAAAAAAAAAAACCAGGAGAGAGTAATTAAGTGATGGTAACTTTACAAATTGCCAAACAACACATCTACAACCAATAAAGTTATCATGCCACAAAGTAATCGTTAACAATATTTGAAGAGACGAGGATAGGAAGGAGAGAGAGAGAGAACAGAAAATAATTTTAATTTCAAGTAAAAAATTTGCGAAAACTATCAGCATTATTTACAACCCAAATCACAACAAAACAACAAAAAAATTCTTCCAAAACATTTCTAGAAATTATTGTGCATCAGTGTAGTCAACTTAGTTGGCCATGTGCATTCAAGCGTTATTTTGTTTGCATAACCCGAGGCTAGTGGCCATTTCCTTTTACAATAAATACAGATGGCCTCTCTGGCATGGTACAGTTGGCCGTTTAGTTGTTAAAACATCAAGATATACTGGCTGTCATGTTGACATTTTATGGTGTTTACTTGACTTGCAGTGCACTCTGCTCATTTAACATTATGAGCTGCTAAGCAAGTTGAATAGAAGAGAAATTAAAACAAAAAAAAAAAGAAAATAAAAGAAAATCGAAAAGAAATAAGTTTAAATGAAATGCTTTTAAGCGTTAAGCAATTCTTAGGGTGGCCCAGTGTTGTTAAAATGGAAGATAATGAAAGCCTATTTTGAAAGGATTACAGCCTCAGCCTGCTTAGGAAAGAAATTCTTTCTTGCTCTTCCCTGTTTTGTCTTATTTCTTTCTTCTATTTTTTTTTTCTTATGGTCACCTAAACTATTTCCCCTACTTGCCAATTATTATTTCAACTATAAAATGCACAATTTATGCCGGTCACTATGCAGCTTATTGTGGTAACCGGAGGGTGAAATACTTCTTGGGAACTTTATTCCTTTCTTTCCCCTTCTAAAAATTCTCCTACCTTTTATAGTGAATAGCTCTTAACTCTCTATTTGTAAAATTAGAGCTCAATGTTTTGCAGAATAAAATCCTCACCAAGGCCATAATAGTAGGCCATAGTCTCCACAGGATTTCTGTTTTATTCTCTTAAAGATAATTAAAGCTGAATTCACCCAAGTAATCCGAAAAAAATGGGAGCTTTCTACAGCACGATTCAATAATTTCGAAAAATTTATGTGAAAAATCAAAGCTGCCAGATTACGCTTTAAAATCGAATTCAAATTTCCTAACGTTACCCTGTGCTATTGACAATTTCGCTGGGAGGTTCGTTTTGCCTCACCAGTATTACAGAGCTGACGTCATTGGTTTTTACGCTAGAATGTTTGAAAATTTAGGCATTGTAGCTAACGTGCCAGATCGGTTTCATTCGTAGCTCAGTTGATTCAAACCCACCACTAACGGATCATTTCAAAGGCAACACAATGGGCCATATGAACCATTGTGTGAACTTGCCTGTCAACAAGCACAAGCCACCCGGTAAACTTACCTAACCTTAGACGGGTAAATCAATTTCAATTTCGTATGAAATAATATAACCTAATGGCAACTCTGTTCAAGTTCCATCGGAAAAATATAAAATTAAACCAAAACGATAAACGTACGAACGAAACAATATTTTCTCTCGTAAAAAAAGAAAAAAAAATGTTGTCCAGTCAAACAAGCTTAAGGCTCTGACTTTACGGAGTATGGGGGCCAGAAATTTAATCAAAATTAATCGAATTTCAAAGGCCCCAGGTGGCCGCTAAATAAATACGAAAAAGGCAACTCGTAAACCTTACAGAAATGTTTACAAAAAGCCCAACATGGATGGCGCAAACCAATTTCCGAATGCTCCAGAATAAGGAAATGAGAATATCTCGCCAATGTTATGGTCCAGAATATTCGTTTAAGCTTGGTTACATGAGGTTATGTATTGTCGTTCAACTGTCGGCATACCCATTTTGCCTTCCCACAAACGTTTACATCTTCAGTTTACGAACGAAGATGGCATTTTAATTCTACTCTCAGAATATTTGCTAGAAATCTGCTGAGAGCAAGTTGCCAAACAAATATTTTTTCAAATTTCGGTTTGTTGCTGATGTTTGTCTCAGGATTTGATCCGAGGTCTCATGACTAAAAATCCAACACATTACCTACTAGACTACGGCGACATCTTCAGTTGATTTACAATTAATGCCACTGGACCACTACGGACAGTACTACTACTAGTTAAAGTGTTCGCTTACAAAGCCTTTACAGTCTAAACTCATACCCCAGAGAAAAAGAAACAATTTTTAATCTTTGGTTTCGAATTTAAAACCCAAAAATGAAGGCCATTATTTAACAAAGACTCCTTATTATTTTTCCCAACATAATTTTCAAAGGATGTTGTTTATTGATAACGATAAACGGCAACCCTATGATTCTAGAACCGGCTATAGTAAACCAATTGCATGCTAAGTTGCAAAAACAGGACTAGTGAAACTGAAACAAAGCAAGGAGAGAGTAACAAAAAGTCCAATAAGATAGAAAGGCATGGATTCCTATCGGATCTTTCAGTAAGGGCTTCTTAACTTTAAATTTAAATACAACAAAGTATGTGTGAGATATCATCGAATATTTTTTATTCGTGTGAATTGATGTCATAATACGTGGAATATAACATCGATTAACACGTTCACGCCGGCGCGTACCACCAGGGCACGCACTATACTGCCTTATCGAGCGACGTCTACCACCGGTGGCCCGCAGTAGACAGCCTCATCGGGCGGCGTGTACCACCGGTGGCCCGCACTTGACTGCCATATCGAGTGACGTGCACTACCGGTGGTACGGATTTGATTATGCTATTAGACGGTAGATAGCACCGGTTGTATTGCTGCAAAACATTTGTCGCCCGATAGAGCGAAAAGTGTTTAGCGCAGGCGCCAGTAGGCGACAACCATGAATTTAAACGTGAACGTTTTAAACGTTTGACATGGCTTCTTTGGGGGGTGCGCATTCGAAATATCCAATATTCCATGACTTTGCCACATAATTTCTCTGAATTTGATTGAATTTCATCGATGACATGGATTTTGTTGGCCTTGAAGATCCCATAAAAAAGTCTGAAGCGTACAAATTACAATGAGAAGACCACATCCATAAATTACTCGTGCAGAAAATGCAATGTGACATGACCTGTGTAGGGCACGTAACACCATCCTGTTGAATTTGCATGTCGTTGGTGTCCAAATAATCAATTTCAGGCCAAATAAACGTTGATAATAATCGATTTGTAGTGCTTGGCGTTGACAGTGGTGGCCTTGCTATCGTCAATCTTATAAAATTGTGTACCGATGGCATTGACAACTCAAACTCCACCGCAAACAGTAACTTCTGCGGAATGTATTGTACGCTCTTGGATCTCGAATCAAATTCGATAATTTCGTTTGTTCGCGTACCCATGCATCCAGAAATAGGCCGCATTGCTTAAGATTGAATAGCTGACGGCTATACTCGTCCATGATGATTTTGTAAAACAGACTGATTAACAACCAATTTGATAGATGTAGCTGCAACAAGATGGCCGTTATTAGCTGTCAAAGTTCCAAAGTCACTTTTGGAAGAAGCTTTAGAAAAGGGCATTGAAATGTGGCCTGCAATCATTAAGTAAAGCTGTGTGTGTGTTATTTTTGTACATGAGTGTACCTAGAGCTCAAATGACAGATTTTTGAGAAACTTTTCATGGCAATTTTATTTACTCGCAGAGTTCTTGACAGAAATCTGCTGAAAGGAAGTCGTCGAAGAAATATGTTCGTATTTTCGTTTCGATGTCTGACCTGCGGTTTGAACAGTGACATACTGGACTACGTCGGCACATAATTAATTTTGCCTAGAATTCAAAAAAGTCTTGTAATACAAATAAAGAACGAAGTTCTAGAAGTAAAGGAGATTTTTAGGTAATCCTATGTGGATCTGATTTGGTCCTTATCTTATATTAGGAAGAGACGCTATGGAGTAGGGTCTTGTAGATTCGTTTTAAACCATCATTTATTTCCTTTCCTTTCTTTTAATTACTTTCCACAGTCAATTCTCTGCCATTGTGTAGAGGGCACATCCTTAAATATTAAAGCATTCTTTTGACTTGTAAGACTTTTGTGTTGTCCCTTCTAGTGCAATATTGACTAAATATTTGCACTATTCTTAGTGTGTTTGTATTTGTATGTATGTATGTAAACAGTGTATGTCTGTGTGTTAGGTAAGTATAGAATTTAATTGAAAACTGATTGTGGCACATGGTATTTTCAGAAAATATTTCAACAATTTTTTTACTGTGCTTCTCTTTTCTTTTCTTCTCATCGTTTTTCGTTTTTTTTTCTTTCACCTGAAACTGGCGTCATTTGAAATGATTGCGATGACAACTGGGACCACAATACTTAAATGTAAGGCTAGGAGGTAAGCTAAACAGCAATATAAGCCAAGCTATTGCCAGTGCTGCTGTTGCTGCAGTGAGTGCCTATTATTAGTATTTGGGTAGGCCAACATGGCATTGCATTTTCTTGAAAACTATTATCACCGATAGACGATAGACATTCTTGCTGGGTTTTGATTGTGTGTGTGTGTGTGTTAAATATGACTTTTTTTCAGGCATTTTGTTTTTCATTATTCTTGCCATTTATTGTTGTTGTTTTTAGCATTTTATGTGCAGGTAAATGGAAAATTTTCATTGTGTTTCTGCATACTTTAACGGCCGATGACGATGCCCCTGCCAATGGCTTTTATTTGTTCATTCCCCTTTTTTTATTTCTTTGGCTTTGGTTTTTTGTTAGCGAAATTAAGAGATTGCCTGCAAGTTGTTTAAGCAAAAAAAAAAGGTGCCACCAAATGCTCATCATACCCATGCCTCTTTAGGGCCTTGCTTCTGCATGTTATCCTCTTTTGTGCATTTCTTTCTGTTTCTTTTCCTTTTATTGTTATCGTTATTAAAATTGTTTCATAAATTGTTTCTTCATTTTTTTTATTTCTTCTCTCTTTTCTCTCTTCCCTTTACTCATTTTCATTTACTTTTGCTTTGTTCTTTCCTTTACCTTTTTTTTACCACGTAAGTGGAGAAAGAGTTTATTGTTCGCATTACTTTATAAAGAATTAAATGCTGTTTCAGTCCACAGTAATTAATTAGAAAAGGATGAAGAGAAGCCAGGCTTTGCATGAAATTAAAAAGATAAAGGAATTGATGACACACTTTTTAAAATGATGAGAAAATGATTTCATAAATCAAAAATAAATCTCTGGAGATGACTACTCACTAAAATATTGAAAATTGACAGGTTTTTGGTGGAGTAATTAAAAACATACGAGTTTCAGTACAGGCTTCTTAGGCCAAAGACTATGGTTTAAACCATGGCTCGGACATCTCGAGCAAAACATCGGCATTCTCTTTGCAGACATCCTGTAAAGACTCTGTGGGAAAATAAAATTGCCTTGAGAAATTTCTTATAAATCTGCCACCCAGAGTCAACATCAAACAGTAGGTACCGGTACTCGCATTGAACTGTAGGTCCTGCTTTTCATGTATAAAATTAACACACTCAACATGGGTGATGTGAGAAGCTAGATAGTAAACCTAGCTAAAGGGTTGTAATAATCAATTAAGTAAGTAAGTTTGGAGGCCTATTTAATAACGACTGTAAGTCTAGTAGGTAGTGTGTTGGCTTATTAGACAAAGGGCCGGGGTTCGAATCCCCGGTCAGACATCAAAAACGAAATATGAAAAATATTTCTTCGGCAGCTTTCTCTCAGCAGAATTCTGGCAAAAACTCTGAGAGTAAATAAAATTGCCATGAAAAGTTTCTCAAAAATCTGTCGTTCGGAGTCGACTTTAAACTGTAGGTCCCGCCATTCACGGATAAAATTAACACACACAGCATAAGTGGTGTGAGAAGCTAGGCCGTAATCCTGACTGAAGGGTTGTAATGGCCAATTACGTATGTATGTATGTAAGTCTTAAAAATATGTCTTCCTCGTCGCACCTACGGTAGATATTACGGTAAATATAAACAGCAATTTCAGTTCCAATTACAACGGCAAGTGCAGTGGCTATAGGGGCGATTACTGCGTCAATTACAGTTAAAATTACAGCCTAATAGCAGCAATTGCTCCGGCAATAACAGATGCAATTACGGCGGGAAGACCGGCAGTCAGAGAGGCAATTGATACACTTCTAGAGGCATTGTCAGAGGCAATAATGGCAATTGTGGTGGAAATAGCGGCAATGGCAGCAATAATCGCAGTGATTAGAAAATACAAACCCATGTTCAACATGCAAGACTTTACTTAAAAAAGTTAAAATGATTCAATTTCGTTCACATAGAGAGCGCCTAGTTCGATAAGTTCTGTGGCAAACGATATTTTTAAGCTTCTCTTTCAACAACAGATGCCAAATAATCATTAGTTAAGTACCTAAGAACCCTGGTCGTCCTAGTTGCTGTAATCTATTGGATGTGGTGATGCCATGAAATTTTGTCTCAAGTCATTGAAAAGTGGGTTTCGGCGCTCATTTTTAAAAGCAAGGCACATATAATATGAATAATATGAGCAGCTAGGCTGTAATGCCTATTGCAAGAAGCATAAGTAATGGTAAATAGTTTAATGTAATGGACATAAGAACCTTCCAACCAAGCACCCAGAATACACAGTAAAATCTTCTGGACCCTCGATGCAATCCACAACAATCTTTACTTCAGCATATCGCGACTGAAGGGAGGCTTAACCATTTTAAGGCACCAATTGTTGTCGCCGTAGCCGAGTAGGTAGTGTGTTGAATTATTAGAAGTAAATTCACAGTTCAAATCACAGCTCAGACATCTCCAACAAAAAAGGAAACCTAAAAAATATTTCTTCGCTGACTTGCTCTCGGCAGATTTCCATGAAAAGTTTCCCTAAAAAAAATCTGACATCCGAAGTCGACTTTAATCTGTAGGTCGCGTCACTCATGTATAAAATTAACACACACAACATAAGTGGTTTGATAAGTTTGGTCGTCATTATGACTGAAGGGTCGTAATGACCAATTATGTGTGTGGCGAATGGACATATGTTTTCTTTCTCTTTTTCAATGGGGCATGGACCATGCTTTATATGTACAGTCGGTCGCATTGTACCCACCTTAGTGGCTCTAACAGTGTTTTCTCTGCAACAATTAAAGCGAAGGCAATGCTTACATGAAAGATCAGATTGCCTTTGGATTCATTTTAGTACATAAAAATTACTCACACGATTTCATTTAAGGCCTGGTTACTTAACAGTTTTATGGTAAATGACTAAAGCTGTCCCTGCTTCAAATCAGTCAAAACCCTTTGAAGAAATCATAGTTTCCACCACCAGAAACCCCAATTTTTTTTATTTGCTTTCCACTGTCATTCTAAAATGAAGAGTATTAACCACTGTATCCTGTTGATGACTTCTTGATTGTTTGTAATCATTTTTGTTGTTGTAATAATACACGTAATAAATATGTCCACACGACATGAGGTAACATGAGGTAACAATAGATTTTGTACAACATATCCTATCTCTTCTTCTTTTTTTTGAACACATTTTCGTTGAAAGACAAATTCTTTTTTGGAATCCCTTCGTTCAGGCATAACAAGCTGAAAATATAAAACTTTCTACACACACACACACACATAAAAAAAATCTATTTGATTGATGTCTATGACATTTTTGATATTTACATATGTGTGAGTGTGAGTGTGTGTGCTGTGTTATGAAATAACACCACTTAACACCACTCACAACATATTTCATCGTATGCCTTGACTTTAGCAGCATCATTGAAGGTGGAATTTTTTTTCCTAGCCGTCAATAGCATCAACATTGTTGCCAACAATTTAGAGGAAATAATATATTGACACATTGTTGTTGTTGTTGTTGTTTTTTATTTTTATATTTTGTAGCTTCTGGTTCTGGTGAAAAGAATCTTGTGTTTGAAAATAAAATTGTCGGGGATATGCAACGCAATTAATTAAACTGTTAGGGCCAGGGATGTTTTGTCTTTTGGGGTTAAGGTTGACAGAATCAGTTGTGGAGTTAATTTTCTTTAAATTCAACAAAATTTGGAAAATTCAGCACGCAAGCATTTGTTTGAAAATTGCCATTGTCTAGTAAGTAGTGTGTTGACATATTAGACGTGAGGCCATGGTTCAAATCCCAGCTAAGATAGCAACAAAACGAAATGAGAAGAAATATTTCTTTGGCAACTTATTCTTCTGCCTCTTATTTTTACAATTAGGGAGCTATTTTGTCGCTTTAGTGTATTACGCAGTTTTTTGGCTTATTAGATGAGAACTTATGGTTTAAACTCAGGCTAAAACATCTCACACAAAACACAGACATCCTCTCAGCAGTCAGCTGGTGAAAAAATAAAATTGCCATGAAAAATTTCTAAAAAAAATCTGTCGTACAGTGTTGACTTTAAACTGTAGGTCTCGCCACTAATGTATAAAAATAACACGCACAATATAAGTGATGAGAGAAGCTAGGTTGTAATCCTGACTAAATTGTTGTAATGACCAATTAAGTAAATAAGTTGTTGGGAAACTAGCTTGTGTACTTAACCAGTAGCTAAGATAAGCGATGATGAACTTAACTTAGTTAAGCTTTGCCAGATCATTAACGAAAAAATAGTTCATGTGAGGCATTGTGATCCTATAACAGACGCGCTTGGAGAATTCTTAAGAAGCCAACAGCGCTTTTGCATACACCAACAACCTAATACAAATCTACAACCTTTCAAGCCAAAATCGCATACATCCTACAATCGCAATTACATTGTTTGTGTATAGGATTTGATGACAACATTTCGCTGCAATGAAAATGCCATAGCTTTTGATCAGGATTGAGAAAGGAGTCCTTTCTAGTACCCCGAGATTATGATGATGAAAATTGCTATGAAAAATTTCTTCAAAATCTGTCGTTTGGAGTCGAATGCAAACTGTAAGTCGCTTCACTCATGGATAGAATAACCACACACACGCTGGTTGTAGTCCTGACTAAAGCTAATTTGTAGTCCTGACTAGAGATCAGCAATGAGTATTCAAAAATATGAGTAGATTCGAATCATACTCATAATTTCTTATGTGTATACGCCTTCATACTTATTTTAATATCATACTCATACTACTCATATTCAAAGTTTGAAATGCTCATCATACTCATACTTAACGCTACGCATGATGTTTTAGATTCCAACATCATACAAGAATCACAAAATAAGTATGAATCGCGTAACAACGCTACAATACTCACTAGAAGGTCGTGTATGTTTGCTCTGATTGCTGCTCTGTGGTTTTTGCTTGTGTGTCTTTTTTCTTTTGTTGTAAATGCAAAAGTAAATTTTAATGAGTTTTTAATGAGTGTAAATTTTAATGAGTGATTCGAATCACTCGAATCATTTCTGAGTACATATCGTAAGTATTTTTCTAAATTTATGAATCTGAATGAGTGTAGGCTTATGAATCGAACATATTTCGAATGTTATGAGTTCGATGTCAACGTTGTACTCATACTCATTGCAACCTGTATTTGTAAATCAACGCTGTAGTGAGTACGAATGAATCAGAGTACGTAGTTAAATTTGAATACTGTTGACTTACTCACACTCAAAATATCATGAGTACTTATGAGCAGCGAAAAGGTGGCCCATTGCTGATATCTGGTCCTGACTAAAAGTTTGATCAATTAAGTATGTTAGTAATACCGCCTATATCCATCTATGCCATGAATATTCCAAGGAAAAGTTGGTTTCTGAGCTGAAATTTAAAGAAATATTTTCCTAAACTTCTTAGGTTTTCTAAAGGAACTGGCTGATTTCATTCGAAGCTCAAGGTGTTTCAAACCAACCACTAATGGAACATTACAAGGTAGCTTACCTTACACTGGGCAACACAATAATTCATGTGGGCTATCGAGTAAATTTGAATATGAGTTGCTTGCCTATGCAAGCTACCTGTTAACCTAACCAAACATATGTGTTGTCTTTGCTAATTTGCCTAATTTTGCCATTGCCTGGATACTATTAATAATCCTCTAACAGCCATATAGCTAAGGATACCCAAACCCAACAAAACAATTTATTAAGCACTTCGTATATTAATTTTCCCATAACTTTTTATCTTAAAAATTGTTGAAAATTGTTTAAAATTTTCTTAAATGTTGGCCACTTTAACAGATTTACCCCCGCCCCAGAAAATATTTCAACTTCCGCATTAAAAACCACATCAACAGTCGTGAATTATGAAAAACTTCTTTCTTTCATACGAAAATAATAATTTTTTCCCCCAGCAACATTGCGACAATTCAGCTAATTTTCTACAACAACAGCAACAACAACAAATCAAAAAAAAAAATTGGGAAAAAATGAAAAAACGGCCCCTAAAAGAGGACATTTGGTTTGGCTTTTACCAGCAAATGAAAAACATTATTCAGAGGACACTAACAACAGCAACAACCAATTTATGCCTGCATTTTAAGCTGATTTGCGACATTAATGCCACAGACAAACATATGATGCCACTCGACAAACGACGACGACCCTCTTTATAATTTCATAATGAAACAACAACAAAATAAAAAAGGAGAGAGAAAAAAAACATGGAAAAAAGGAATATGAACGTAGAACGTAGAAATGAAATGAAAAACAAAAAAAATTTTCATTTTTATTTGACATCATTAGAGTTGTTGTTGTTGTTGTTGTTGTTGTTTAGAA
>QOCX01000068.1:19290-48613 GCA_005959815.1 Sarcophaga bullata
TTTTTTTTTTTTTTTTTTTTTTTTTTTTTTTTTTGATTCCTTGATTCCATCTTAATGAGAGAAACAGAGAAATTCATGCGTGAAATTATATTTTAATCTTCTCCTAGCAGTATACGTTCATCGTTAAGAAATATTAATTAAAAGTTTTTAAATCTTTTTAATGATTCCATTGAATCATCATTAGACGAAAGAGGTTTTTTTGTTTTTTGTTTTCTGTTTTGTTTTTTTAAAAGAGAATTCATTCTGTGGTACTTTACATTACTTAAACTTTTGTTACCAAGGAGTTAGCAGCGACAGCATCATTACAAAGAACATAATCTTTGGCTTGATTTTAATATTTTAATTGTTGAAAATCCATTATTCTTTAAGTTATACACTCACAGAAATTCAACAGTTAAAACAAAGGCCGGGTTAAACGAGTAGAAGTGTATGCTACCCTAAGTTAAATATGATACCTTGCATTGGCCAGCTATTTGGTGAGAGAAAGTTAAGATTTTCTTGCAAAAAAAACTTCATCAAAACAAGGGCATAACAACACTTTAGTCAGGATTACAACCTAGCTTTTTACACAACCCGTATTGATGTGTGTGTTAATTGAATCCATGAGTGGCGGGACCTATAGCTTAATATCGTCCCCGAATGACAAATTTCTAGAGAAATTTTTCGTAGCAATTTTCATCATCGTAATCTCTACGTACTAGTAAGAACTTCTTTCTCAATCCTGTTTAAAAACGGTGGCAATTTCATTGCATCGAAATGTTGTCATCAAATCCTATACTTGAACAATGAAACTACGATTGTAAAATGTATGCAATTTGTGCCTGAAAGTTTGAAGAATTTTAATATCTTTGTGGCATAGGCCAACGATATGTTGGCATCATAAGAATCCTTCAAGCACAGCTATTATAGGACTTTCAGTCCAACCATAACTGCTCACAAGAACTATTTTCCCTTAATGGCCTGATAAATCTAAGTTAAGCACGTTCATTATCGCTTATCTTAGCTACTGGTTAAGTACACAAACTAGTTTCCCAACAACTTAATTACTTAATTCGTCATTGCACTGCTTTAGTCTGGATTACAACCTAGGTTCTCTTATCACCTATATTTTGTGTGTGTTAATTTTATACATGAATGTGGGAACCTAAAGTTTAATGTCGACACCGAACGAAGCTTTTCATAGCATTTTTTTGTTTTATTCGAGATGTTTGCGCTGAAGTTTAAACCAAAGCCTTACGACTAATAAGTCAACACACTACCCGCAAGACTATGGTGGAAATTGCATCAAAATATTCCGCCTGGTTTCTTAAAATACACGCCAATTCTTGATCTCTACTGATGAACTGATGTCTTAATGGAACAGAACTTCGGTTTTTCACTGAATGAAGCATGTCCTGCAATAAGCTTGAAAGTATTCGAGAGAAAAGTCCTACGTAAGGTCTTCAGTCAAATGCGAGTTTGGCGATAATTTCCACATGCGATCCAACAGTGCGCTGCATGAGCTTCTCAACGACATGGGCATTGTACAGTGTATTAACATCCAGCAGCTGTGCTGACTAGGCCATGTCGTTCGAATTGAGGAAGAACATGATTTTGGATAATCGTCTAATCACTATAAGAGTGGTTGCTAATGATGTTGGCATATCGTTCGGCATATGTCAAGCAATTTTTACGGATGTTTTAAGCATGAAACGTGCGGCAGCGATGATTGTTTCAAAATTGCTAAAATTTGAGCAAAAACAACATCGCATGGACATTGCTCAGGAGATGTCGAACGTTGTCAAGGACGATCCAGATTTTGCTGGTGACTAATCATGCGTGTATGGCTATGACATTGAAACCATAAGCCAATCATCCCAATGGAAGCGTTCAGAAGAGCCAAGACCGAAAAAACGCTCGTCAAGTTCGGTCGAATGTGAAGGTTTTGCTCAGTGTTTACTTCGATTGCAATGACGTGGTGCAACATGAATTCTTTCCACAAGGTCGTACGGTCAATAAGGAAAACTACCTCGAAATTATACGCCGATTGTGCGAAGCAACTCGTCAGAAACTCACAGAATTGTGGGAAAAAAACCAATCATGGATATTGCACCATGATAACGCACCAGCTCACACATCGATGCTTGTGCATGAGTTTTTGGCCAAAAACAAAACCGTAATCATACCCCAACTACCATGTTCACCGGACTTGGCCCTCGCTGACTTTTTCCTCTTCCCAAAACTGAAGACACTGATGAAAGGAAAGCGTTTTGCTATGATTGAGGAGATAAAAGAAAAATCGAAACAGGAGCTGTTGGCGATACCAAAAAGCGGGTTTCAGCAGTGTTTCGAGGATTGGAAAAAACGATGGCATAAGTGTATTATATCTGTGGGGGGGTTACTTTAAATAAATACTTTTTGAAAAAAATTAATATAACGGTTATTTATTGATCACACGTCGTACGTACAAGAAACAGAGGCGCGTGGTAGGATCTGTTAAGGTAAGCAGAAATCCGTTAATCAAATAGTCAGATATCCCGTGTAGCACAAAAAAAGCCGTTACTGTCTGTCCTCATATGTTTGGCAAACTGTTTTCCCAATTCAGTGGACAGTTGTAACACTGTGCAGTGGTTTTATTGCTCCAAAACGTCGCTAAAATTCTGTATTGTTAATGGGATGAATAGTCTGCTAGTCCCTCTTATCCTCTCCATAGTCCCATGAGCTGTTTCCCTGAAACAGTTTTCTTCTTGAGTTTCTCCAGAACGGCTTTCTTCTTTCTAAAGAGTTCCAATTACTTACCAGATTGTGTCAGAAATGATTGTTGATTCGGGTATGTAGAAAATTTAATGTGCTCCTGAGATATTCCGCTTAAAGCCGCTAAATTACATGCCTCTAGTCTGTTTTATTAACAACTACGCCGTACATCAACTGGCTTTACCACTATCTTGAGGCTGCTTCTTTAACGTGTAACACACGATTTGCCTTCCACGTTATACTAGTAAAGGCATGCATTCATTCCAACTCTAAGCCAAAGGCATAAGTATACTTTTGTTCCCCACTATATATGTGTGTTAGTGTAGGGTATCATAAATAATTGAAAAACTTTACAAATCCTTTTTTAACAATTCAATTTTATTACTTCATTCATTATAGATGAGCTTAAGGAAGAAACCCTTAAGTTATCTTCTCTTTGTTGTTGTTGTTGTTGTTGTTATTGTTGATAGATTTAAAATTCAAACTTCCGGCCAACAATAATAATCGTAAACACTAGTTAAGCCCATGTTTAATTCCATTGTTTGTTTTGATATTATTACTGTTGTTGTTGTTGTTGTTGTTGTTGTTATTATTATTATTGGTCTATTACAGCATTTTCAATAACAAAAATTTTCTTCTTTTTTTTTTTCGTAGTTTTCCCCTCAATTTGTTGCTGTTGTTGTTGGTGTTGCAAAGTCATAAATTTAAATTGTGTTTCAATTATTCGTTTTCAATTTCTAAACATTCAGCAGCTGTCAGCTGAAGTTGAAAAGAAAAAAGAAACTTTTTTCTCTTCGTTTTTTTTAGGGGGAGAGAAATAAAAATATTTTAACAGAGATTGTGGATGCAAAAAGAGAGCAAGAAGTGTGCTTTGGAGATTGTGATTTAAAAATTCAAAATTAAAGCGAAGTTAGCTGCGGGTGAAATGAATGTTGATTTTTAATGTAAAACAAAAAGTTTTTTTTTTATTGGAGGCCTATTTATCAAGTCTTTAATTTTATATCAGAAGACCAATTAAGAAAGACTAAACAACTCAAAGAATCAGGAAATTGATTGAAATTTACATATGAAGGCCTATTTACTATTTATTGGTATTTGAAAAATCTATGAATTGATGAATTTATAAAGTGGTTGTCGTTCGTGGCCTCTCAAGTTGGAGTTCACCGTTAAAATTTTTGTTTTAAGAGCCGTTAACACTTCTAAACATTACTTCTACTTCAAAAGCCATTGTGAAGATTTGATTTGTCACGTGGTTCGCTCACTCGTTTCAAAGTTTATCTGAAACTTTCGTCTTGAAGGACAAAGTAATCAGCACTGTTTATAATGCATTTGCCGACACCTCGTTTAATTTTTATTCCTTTAAGCAGCATAAGGCTGTCGCGAAGCACCCTTTTTTGTTTTTCTTGCCTTCATTCAGTTACGTCAACCAATTTTTTCCAGCCAAGCATGAGATTGGTCTTCTCTAGTATCAGTAGCTTGCCATTTGAGTTGTGCAAAATCAAATATTTACTTGAAAATCTATTGTGACTGTGTGTTAGATGTAGTAGTGAAGAACCTTGCTCAACTAATCTCACTCTCTCCTAAAAGGCGACACAGCCTGTAATACCCTCCTTTAATGTTTAGGCTTCTCTATTCTAAATAAAGACGAAAAAAAATTGTCTGTAATCAGCTGTAATCTTTGAGTTTGCCTTTTAAGGCTATACCCTGCCACCAGCTTGCATGTATACATACATAATTGGTCCTTACAACCCTTTACTCAGGATTGCGACATAGTTTCCAACACCAGTTATGTTGTGTGTTAACATGAGTAGCGGGATCTACAGTTTAAAGTTGACTTCGAGCAACAGATTTTTTTGAGGAACTTTCTCATGGCAATTTTTTATTTATACGCAAAGTTTTTGCCAAAAATCTGCTGAGGGGAAGTCGCTGAAGAAATATTGTTTTCATATTTCGTTCAGTTTGATATGTCTGAGCTAGGGTTTGAACCGAGGTCTCTCGCCTGATAAGCCAACACACTACCTACTAGACTACAGCGACTACTAGCATGTATACTGACCGAGTTAACGAAATCATTAGAAAGTGGATGCAAAACCTCAAGTATTCTTTGTTCAGAAATTCAAAGCAATTTTCATCATATTGTGGCATTAGACTACCATTCTCTGCCTATGAGGTCTTACACATGGGTGTAGTGGGTAACAATAAAACAGCCAAAAACGTTCGACTGCAAGATATATTCTGCACTGTTAATCTAAATGCACACTTTGTCGATTCCAAACAAATTCTCCATTATGTATTGGCCAATTAAGTCTGGAATTTAAACAAATCGATAGCGATCATTATCGGTTTTCGTAAGATAACAACCAAATTCCTCTGGGACATTAACAGTTTCTGTCACAATTCCAGCTAAGTCTTCCCATTGAATTCCTATTAAAATGTTAATAAATCTACCCAATTGCTTAACGGTTATTGAGCATTAATAAGCGGCTTTGTCAAGTGACCTGGAAGCACTTAGCATAACAGAATTAATATGAACAAAGTTTCCTTTCAAAGCCTTAGTTTACTTGCATAGAATCTGTGATGTTCCCTAATGTCTCTGTGTGTGGATATTTTGTTACATGAAAACCATTGTCAATATCAATCGATTTGTTTTCATTTTATTTGTTAGAGATGAAGTCCGATGGAGTCCATTGTCTATGGCTTTCACTCACTCACATTTCATTTCTCTCACTACTCACAGATGATGATTTTGTTTGTTTGTTGTTCTTTTGTTACTTGCTGTTGACTTTGACTTGTATTGTGTGTTTATGTTGCTATTGCTGTTGTTCTTGTGATGTTGATGTTGAGCCTCCTCTTCTTCCATGGTATTTGTTATTATTTTTCTAATATGGTGAAAGCCGTTATTGCTTATTGGCATTGCTATTGCTGTTGTTGTTGTTGTTGGTTAGTCTGTTATTTTCTTCTTTTTTTCTCTCTCTCTCTCTCTCTGTCGAACAAGTGTTACAAATTAATGGAAAACAAACAAAACAAAACGAAAATAAAAAAACGACAAGTAAAGTGTAACAAGATTCAATAAAAAAAAAGAAGAAGAAAGAAAACAAACTTTTATTATCACAATAACACGAGGAAAGTGAGGAGGGAGACAAATATTATGAAAATTGTGTTCTTTTGGTTTTTGATACTCTAGCGCTACGCCTAATTCGTGTTAAAAAGTAAATAAAAATTCATAAAATTTTATTTCTTTCTAACGGGGAAGAGGAGGGGAGTGGTGTTATTTTGTCTTGATTATTTTTTTCAATTTGTTTTTGCAATTGTCGTTGTAGTGGTAGTAGGATTTTTATTATCGTGTACATATTACAGTGCAATTACAATTATAAGGCCGCTGATTGCTTAGGAAATAAAAGAAATTTTTTTAAGGAATTAAAAGTGAATTTAAGCATGTACTGGAGCATAATTTGAAGTTTGTCTTCGGACTACTCTCCTAGTTTTTTTATCTTCCAATAGTTATCTCGATCTTAGTGACCTAGTGCATCAGCTTCTACACCAGGACTCAAGAGTTCAAACATCTGCTCTGATATATTGAAAGGAAGAAGAAATACAGTGAGCTGCAAAAGAAACTGTACATTAAAAAATATATACATTAATAAATTGCCGTTATATCATTGCCAGTTTCTAAAATAGAAACAAAAAAAAAATTTCAGAAAAAAATTTCAGAAAAAAATTTCAAAAAAAAATTTTTCAAAAAAAAATTAAAAAAAAAAAATTTTTCAAAAAAAAATTTTTTAAAAAAAATTTAAAAAAAAAAATTTTTTTTTTGAAATTTTTTCCGGCACTCTTCTCAAGTGGTAAAACTTGAGTTTGGTGATTGTTAGAATTTAATTTTATAGTGTACAATTTTTTTTACGCTCACTGTAATAAAAATTATTGCTTTGGACGAATCCCTCTCATTAGCCTTCTGCCAAAAGCTTTGAGAGTTAACTAATACCCATTAATTAGGAAAAGAATTCTGAAAAGTACATCAAATCGGCCGTAACTACATTCTTTGCCTGTACTAGCTATTTTGATTGGGACTAAAAGTTTGAATTCTAGATCTTAATAGCCTTTGTGGCATATGTAGGCTTTTGGAATTTTGTTCGAAGACTGTGACAGAGGTGACTTGGCATGGTTTGGGTAAACTGAATACAACCATCAGTCTTGATTTCAAGGGAAAAATGATATCCCAACGCTTTTCAATTTGCTTAATGATGTCTATAGTGGTTCAATGGAATTAATTGTAAATAAAATGAGAATGTCGCCGTATTCTAGTTGGAGTGTGTAGGCGGATTAGACGTGAGACTTTGGTTGGAACCACAAATCAGACATCGGCAGACAAATCGGCGGCTTCCTCTCATCAGACCTCTGGCCGAAACTCTGAGAGTAAGTGAAACTGTATGTAGGTTTTCAAACTGATGCTGGTTAAGAAGAAATCTCCGTTTGCTGCTTGAAATTAAGGAGTATTTCTGCATAATATCTGAACACACGAATGACAACGTTTGAGCGATGTATGCAGTCTGAATAATTGATAGTGATAACATGACGTGATAAACAATAGTTTCCTTTAGCAACTTCCATAAGGCGAGCATCAATAAGCGAAGATTTAGGATTGCATTTGAAAAATGTCCAAAGGAAAGTTTCAGGAAAGTCAAGCGCTTATCAGGCAGGCCTGTGAAACTTTTTCATGGCAATTTTATTTACTTTCAGAGTTTTTGCCAGAAGGCTGCTGAAAGGAAACTGCCTAAGAAAAGTTTCTTCGTATTTCATTTTGTGGGAGATGTCTGAGTTGGGTTTTGAACGGTGGCCTTACGTCTAATAAGCCAACACACTACCTACTATTAGATTATGACGACTTCAGCTACTTCACTAATTTTCACCTTCTGCCATATGCATGGTTGCATGCATATTTTAACTTTCCCTGACGATAAGGTTTTCCTATAATTTATTACACCCGCAGAGTGCCTTTCTCTCTCGAAAGGAGTAAGAGTTCAACAAACGTGCATCTTTTATCGAGGGTCTGTAACTCAAAGCTAACTGCAGGATTAGACATTGCAAGACAATGATGTTCTTTCATCACTTCTGAGGATTATAATGGCCAATTGTGCATGTGTGCATGAGAATTTGTGAAGTTTTGCATTCTAAGGGAACATAATCCTGTCACTTAACGGACTTAAATTAAGGGCTTTTCAACTCCAAGTGCCTGCTTGGTGTTCAAAAATTTCAATTTCCAAACGAGAATTCTTGTTGTTGGAATAAGTAGAAGGGAAGGTCTCCATATAAGAATGAAAGGTAACCACCTTGATACACTTTCAAATAGTCAAATGTCTAGTGCTCTTAACTCGATCATGCTCACCCTGAAAATGGCATTTAAGTGCCTGGATTTTATTGATATGTTGTTGGAGCTGTTATATTGATTTGAGTTTCTCTTTCCAACCAATGTCTGTAGATTTAAGATGACACATGTCCTGATGCCATTGTTGAACTTCCATTTAAGTTGTGGAATCTAAAACCCTGGATACTTCAAGTCTTTAAAGGTTTGGAGATTGAATAATAAATTTTTTTTTTTTTTGATGGCACTGCTTTCTGGCCTTAATTAATTGAGCAGACAGGCCTCTTAAGGGTGGCAGATGAAGGTTACAACCGTTTTGATGATATTATTGGGCCCTTATTTAACATAAAGCCCTGTATAGTATTTGACTTCTTTAAAGACTTAAGGCTAGAAAAAAATTTTTTTTCAAAATTTTTTGTTGCTAGTGCCTTTTGGCCTCGAATTAATTAAAAATAAGTAAGTAAAAGTCATCTTGTCAAGTATTTAAATTGTTTTATTTCATATTTATTTACAAAATTTTTCTATTAAAATTAAATTTAAATTATTGTCTGTTACACAGGCATGTTTAAGTAAATATTTCTTCCCTTAGATTTACAAATTTGATCTGAAAATGTGAAAACGATTTAAGTTTTTACGGAGGAAATGTTATGTGACATCAAATCAATCTATAAAAAGTTAAAGTTTAAATAAGTTACAGTTAAGGGGATCTCACAGTTCAAATAAACAAACAAAAAATAACAAACTTTACTTATGGTTTTGAAAAAAGAAAAAAAAATTTTTTTTTTCTTAAACTGTGAGTGTCCCAAATGTTTTATCTTTTCCTTTTGCCTTCTGCATAATTTATTTTATTTTTCTTGCACATTAATTTGTCCTAATTTTTCTTCTGTTTTAAAGTTTTTTTTTCCAATTTTTTTTCCAAATTTTTTAAGTTTTTTTTCTTGCTTTTGTTCCCAAGAGTTGTCTTTCTTTCTAAGCCGATTCGGCTTCTGCTTTTATATTTCCTGGATGTTTTCCTTTCATTTCATTTTCTTCTTTTTCTCAATAGTTTTTTGTTTTTGTTTTCTTTTCTTTTTTGGGTGAATTTTTATTTTTATTGGCCTTAAATTGACTTTTGATTGCGGTCGAAATTGATGTTACCCGCTGACTCAATCATATGAAGATTGTTCGCCGTATATCCGGTATAACGACGATTGTCATCGGTCGCATAATCATTGTTAGCTGCTCCGGCCACTGTTGTTGTTGTTGATGTTGTTGTTGGTGGTGTGTATTGTAGCCAAACTGGTGCTAAACGTAACATGAGTATGGCACCCAATGGTGCTGTGAATATTATGGCCAAAACCGAAATGATTAGAACATTACTGGCCAAAGATAACTGCTCGCCATCAGCATTCATAGAGCGAGCCAAGTCTAAGGCAATTGGACCCAAGGCAGCCTAAAATAAAAACAAACAAAAAGAAAACAACAATAAATACCAAAACAAATTAAGTTAAAACAGCATAAAGAAAGAATTTTTAAAAGAAAATAAAAAAAAACAAATTTTTTTTGTTGCCTTGAATATTTAAATCAAAATATTGTCATGGAAATGAAAAATTGATTGAAAATTTTAAAAGAAAAACCTTAAAAAGGAACTCAAAGCAATATAATACAGTCCCTACAACATATCAATAAGATCTAGGCACTTAAATGCCATTTTCGATGTGATCATGATTGAGTTAAGAACACTAGATATTCGACTATTTGAAAGTGTATCGAGGCGGGCACCTTTTATTCTTATATGGAGACCTTCCCTTCTACTTATTCCAAGGACAAGAATTCTTGTTTGGAAATTGAAATTTTTGAACATTAAGAAGCCACTTGGAGTTGAAAAGGCATTAATTTTCTACGTAATTAAGTCCGTTAAGTGACAGGATTATGATCCCTTAGAATGCAAAACTTCACAAATTCTCATGCACACATGCACAATTGGCCATTATAACCCTCAGAAGTGATGAAAGAACATCATTGTCTTGCAATGTCTAATCCTGCAGTTAGCTTTGAGTTACAGACCCTCGATAAAAGATGCACGTTTGTTGAACTCTTACTCCTTTCGAGAGAGAAAGGCACTCTGCGGGTGTAATAAATTATAGGAAAACCTTATCGTCAGGGAAAGTTAAAATAGGCATGCAACCATGCATATGGCAGAAGGTGAAAATTAGTGAAGTAGGTGAAGTCGTCATAATCTAATAGTAGGTAGTGTGTTGGCTTATTAGACGTAAGGCCACCGTTCAAAACCCAACTCTAGGCACTTAAATGCCATTTTCAATGTAAGCTTGGTCGAGTTAATCATGACTGACGTTTGAATATTCGAAAGTATATCGTTGAGCATAGCTTTCATTCTTGTATGGAGACTGTCCCTTCTAACTATTCCAACCACAAGAATTCTGGTTTGGAAATTGAAATTCTTGAATACCAAGCTGGCACTTGGAGTTGATAAAGGCATTAATTTTTAACGTAATTAACTCCGTTAAGTGACAGGAATACGATCCCTCTTATTTACTTGCTTATACGAGTATACTTTAGTGGCCATTAACAACTTGATTAAGGGATTTCGAGTTGCCTTATCAAATCCCTCTACATCCTTCTTCACACCAATCGATGACACGGCTTTCTCAATTTGAACCTTCCAATGCAACATGCGCAAATCTCCGCATCAAATACCAGCCTTACCGAAGCATACTCTTCAGAATGCAAAATTTCGCCAATTCTTATTACAACTCTTTAGTCAGGATTACAACCTAGTTTCTTCTACCATCTATGTTGTGTGTGTTAATTTTATACATGAGTGACAGGCTCTACAGTCGACTTCGAACGACAGGATTTTTTGAAAAACTTTTCATGGCAATTTTATTTCACTCCCAGAGTGCTTTTGCCAGAAGTCCGCTGAGAGGAAGTCACCTAAGAAAAATTTTTTCATATTTCGTGTTGTTCCATCTGGGATTCGAACCGTTGCTTCAGGTCTAATAAGCCAACACACTACCTACTAGACTACGGTGACTTCCCTACTCTCTGTTGTTTTTTATAATGAGTGCCACGCCTACAATTCTCTTAACGTATGCTGGTAAAGATTTATTTTCCCAAGAAAAGTTTTGCAATCCAATTTTGTTTTAGATTTTTATGGCATTTAATCTTGCATTACAAAGGCGTCTTATCCTTTACCTCACTTTGTTCACATGAAAACTGCAAAAAAGAATTCTCCTTCTCTCATTTTGGCATTGCATTGTCCAAAGGAATGTTTTAAAAAACAGATAAGCAAGACACCATTTCTGTGTGTTGTATTGATGAATTTTATTTGTTTCGGTAAGACATTCATGCATACATTTATTACCTACTTCTTGTCGGTTGTTCTGCCATTGCCAGGTTAAGACATTTAAACCCATTTCCCATTAGCCAGGCATCTTTTGTGTTTTTTTTTATGAATTGCTGCTTCAACACACTTCATCATCACTCCTTAAGCCATTAATTTATTCATTCGTGCTGTTGTTTCTTGTTTTATTCATTCATATTTGCCTTACCTCCTACTCTGCATCTCGATCCATTCGCTTCGAATTGTATTCATTTGCGATGGAACAATTCATTATAAGAGCGTGGAGAGTAAAGAGTGGAGAGCTGAGAAGCAATATGTTCCAGTCATGTTTCATATCCATTAGCCTGGGCACTTGGTCAGTTGCTTTTCAGAAATGCTTTTGACCACCCATTTATTCTTTCGTATTTTTAATGCCTTTTTTTTCTGTTCTTCTTTATCAAGAATTTCTTCCTTAAAGTTACTGTGAGACTTCTTGCCTCCTTTCATTTCTTTTTCTTTTTATTTCTTCCTCTTGAACTTTTATTATACCCAACCAGATGTTTATTATTGTTGCTGTTGTTGTTGTTGGCACTTGGTTGGCTTTATCAGTGAAAATGTAAAAAAATTCCCAAGAATACTTAGCAAAAAAAAAAAGGAGACCAAAACGCAAGCGAAGAACAAAAGTTGACCAACCAAATGGCATTGAATCATTAAAAAAACAACAACAAATTAAAGAAATACAAGAAAATTTTCTATTTTTTTTTCCTTCTTTTTCCTTGATTATTATTAAGGATGTTGTTGTTGTTGTGCTCATTACCAAAAAGGAGGTCTTTTTGGAACGTCCAACAAATGGCTCCTGAAACAAATGATAGCGCGATAGTGTGACTGGCAGCCAGCAGCCAACAGCATCGGCGTCATTTGTTGCTTAAGAAATGTGTTTTTAATGACAAGTCATTGCAAAAGATATCGTCGCGTAGCATAACCAAAACGAGCATGAATGAATAAATAAACGAATGAGTGAATGAAGAAAGAAGAAGAAATTTTACAGTAAACAAGTATTGCGGGTAGTCGAATCGGCTTTAGAAGCGGTGTGTAAAATTAAGGCAACTTTCCCCTTATCGTGTGAACGTTCTAGGGATGAACTTTTGGGTCCTATTTATGCAAGGCTTTAGTAGATTGTAGCATAACACCAGGGGATTTGAAATGATTTGCAAATAGTGTGTGTAAAAAGGCGATTCTCTTGAAGTGATCCGCAAACAAATCAAACGTTAAAGGATCAGCTTTACGAAAAAGGCATGCCGGAGAGAAGAAGTTGAGTCATGGAATCGATATAAACTCAGTAAGAAACTGTGGAGATAGAAAATAAAACGTTAGACCCAGTAGCCGTAGGGGAAATGTTGATCCACGTAATCTACATCAGCTCGATAAGCAACTGTGGAGACAGCAAATCAATCATCAGACCAAGTAACACTGAAAATAAACTGACAAAGCTCTGGTTTATCTAAATGCAAGTTGATAGGAGGAGATTGACTCCTTACGCCTTTTTGATCTGAAATCATTGTAAAATAATAAACCTAAGCCACGCTATTTCCTACGAGATCAATAAAATTTTTAATCATAAAAATTAAGTACCGACATTGGAGTAGAAATCATGTAAACAGCAACCAAGTCAAATATTCGATACGTTGGCGTGTTGCCCGGTGACGGATAAAATCATGTTCATCAAACTACCGGCAAAGCCCGAAAGAGCGTTTGAGATTCAATTCGTTAAGGGAATGATGTCCTGTAGTCGCCGTTGTCTAGTCGTAATAAAACTGCCATGAAAAGTTTTTCTAAAATCTGTCGTTCGGTGGCGACTTCAAACTGTAGGTCCTGCCACTCATCTAGAAACACAACATACATGATGTGAGAAACTAGGTCGTAATCCTGACTAAAGTGTTGTAATGACCAATTAGGTATGAATGATGACCTGACCATCTGAAGTCCGCAGTACGTTTCTACGCCTGCTGTCAATCGACTTATTTCTCTCTGTCACATTGGGTTGAAGTGTAGTGAACTTGACAACTTCACTCCTGGATTTGACTTTTGCATTCAATTCAAAGGTAAACATTCTTTCTTGGTTGGAATGGAATCGTTGTGGCCCTCTACACAAGTGATACCAAATGAACTGCTAAATTGTCGTGTTAGATCTGAAGTTTTCTCTGCCGAGAGTAATTAGTATAATTACTACAGCTTTCTCTCTAGTTCTAGTGGCTTTTAGGCGGGCGTATTATAAAGTTTTGTGACCTGCTAATAATACCGCAGATCATGTACGTCTATCTCTCGGCTAATAAGGAAGTGCAAGATTAAATTGAACACTTCATATCTCTCGTCCAGCATATTTCCCTCTTTTGGCTTCGTTCACATCTTCGGGTTTCATCGCTCTTCAATGGACTGTCCGTTGGAGCTTAGTAAGAGAAACATCCTTGACTGCTATTTCGGCAAGGCAAATTCCAGTTGGAGAGTAATCACCGCCCATTTCAAAAGGAGTAGAATCTTCAGACTTTTCGGTGTCCCGCCCTTGTCATATAGAAAGAAGCCAAAAGAAGCGCTTGAAATATTTTTTTTTTTGCAGTCATTAGACAGCATAAGTTGGAACTAACGTCCATCGAATTCCATTTTAGCAAATTCAGAAGATTTTCCATTTTCAACGATTTGGTATCTGGATCTCAGGTTAAGAAAGTGGTCCACAGTGTATTGAGAAGCCTTATATCCTTTCAACATTGGAGAACTAGGGTTGAGTTGCTACTAGGCAACACCAAAAATCTGAGTAGAAGTTTAACTTCTGATTTCATCAGCAGAAGCCGATCTTTTAGTATTTTGTGCACCTAAAAATCACAAAAATTTTTATTCGAGAAATGCTTGAAGGCTCTAACAATCTAGGCTAAAGGGAGCTGCAAAACTGGCAGTTTAGGAGAAAACAGCCTCCCCTGTAGAAATTCAAAACGTTCTGCATTATGCACTACCGAGCAAGAAAACTTTGGCGTATCCAACAACATCAATTTCAACAACTAAGCAATGGAGTAAGATGGCTTAAAGTGCTGCTATAACCATTGGGGTTATAACCCCAAAACTTAGTACTCTTTGCCCAACTGCGCTATGAAATTGAAGCGCTTAAGTGTGGAGTTCAAAGAATACTGAGTACATAATGAGATTGAAAACAGCATTTAGAAAAGTCTTAACAGCATCAGTTATACTCAAACCAGGAGATCTTTAAAGTTTTTACTAAGACCCTGCCACCACACGAAACATTCACACACTAGGTGGCGCATAAAGAGCATTATTTATGGTCGAACAGCCGCCGAACACAGGTTAGCAGGAATCGATAGTTTTGGCTTTAATTGATGCCACATACGGATTCGGTATTTGTGGAACACTGTACTGTTGCAGTCTGATGCTGTACGGCATTATTAAGTTGGCTTTGCTTCGACGACTGTTATTTCATCTCAAATAACACATACAAACACAGACATTTCTGCGCCATATTTCTTTATCATTTATTTTGTTTTGCATTTTTTCTTTCAAAAAAAAAAAAAGAAAAATATTTTCTTCTTCTGTTTGTTTGCATGTGTTGGTGTTTGTTTTTTTTTTTTATTTTTTGTATGCGGTTTTCCCTACATTTACTGCTTTCCTTACATTTCATTCCCGTTTCTTTTCGGTTTTTTCCTTCGCTTTTTTTCGTTTTCTTGCAAGAGGTTTAAATATTTAAAAAATGTTTCCTTAAGTTTTCTTAAACGAAGTGTAAGTGTAAGTGTAAGTGTAAGTGTAAGTGTAAGTAAGAGAGAGAAAGAGAGAGAGAGAGAGAGTTTCTTTAAATTCACTTACATGTTACACGCATACATACAAATGCTGTAGGTTCAGCACAAAATATTTTAATAAATTTCCATATATGTGTGTGTATGTGTGTGTATGTGTGTTGTAAGTGGTTGGCAATACGATTTCACTTACTACAGCTGTGTGGTAATAGTAGAGTTATGTGTTTGTGTTGTTGCTGTTGTTCCAATTGTTGGGCCTCTGTGTGTATATGATTTCCGTTGTTTTGTCGTTATTTTTCCTCTCTTATGCTGTCTCTTGTCTTTTAAGTGTTTTCTTTGTGTGAAAGTGTATGTGTGTGTGTGTGTGTGTGCGGCAAGCAAGCGAATGTATGCATGTGTAACTAAGATTTGCTTTATTTTTCTTCACAGTATTTTTTGTTATTTTCCTTTGCATATCCTGTTTGTTTGTTTGCTTTTTCTTGTTTTTTCTTGTCGTTTTTTTTTTGTTGTTGTTTTAATTTTATATTCTGTTGTATTGTTGTTAAGAAAATAGGGAACATTTTTAATATTATTTTATTCTTATTCTTATTTATTTTTATTTTTCATTCTTATTTTTTCATTTTGTTTTCTGTAGTTCGTTAAGTGATAGTCTTGTCTTGTTGTCTTGTTGGCAGCATTGTTTTCTATCATGTTTTCTTATTTTTTTTTCTTTTTTTTTTTTTTTTGTTGTTGTTGTTGTTGCCTTGCTTCTGCCTTTATTACAGTTGTTGCCGTTATTTGTGCTGCTGCTTTTACTTATGCAAACTGTTACCTGAATATTCTAAAAAACTTTTGTTGTATTCTCTCCCTCCCTCTCTCTCTCTCTCTCACTCTTCCTTTTAAATAAATTGAATTCATTTTGTTTTGTGTGTTTTTCTTGGTTTGAATTAAATTAAATCAAATGAATGAATAAGAAATTCATTTTCAGAAAATGAAAATGAAAATGAAACTGAAAACACGCTTTAAATCATTCACCGTATTTGCCCGAGTAGCTGAAGTAATTAAAAGAAACAAATTTCAACAAATTTCAACAAATAATAGGAAAACTAGTGCATATTTAGAGGAGTGTCGATATGACTCCTCTAAATATGCAAGAGGTGTGTCGATATGACTTTTCTAAATATGCACTCACTCACTTGCATTAGAAATTTAAAATCAAATTTGTGAACTTTTAATCGATTTTATCGTGCCCCTTTAGACCAATGCCGGCAACAACACTTTGCCTTGCCATGATCTTTTCCACACTTTATTGGCGTATAAGAATCCAAAGACAACATAATCTAGTCGGTAGCCGTATTCAATTATGAGATGAGAGCCTATGGCTCAAAACCTGGCCTAATACGAAAAAAATATTTCTTTCGGCGACTTCCCCTTAGCAGTCTTCTGGCAAAAACTTTGAGATTAAAATAAAATTGCTAGGAAAAGTTCTTCGAAACTGGCATTTGGTTTCGACACAGTATGCCGTAGGCAATGGCACCTTGGACCAGAAGAATCTTCATGTAAAAGTGTAATCACATTAACTGGCAAAAAGATGCGTAAGAAGTGCTTGATGATATTGCAAGAATATCTGATCTTATGTCCGATCGAGCATACAACTTTCATGTATGCGCCGGTCTCCGAAAATTAATCTTTTCGAATGAAGCTCTTTTTCATATTGATGGGTACGTTAATAAGCAAAAATGCCGTATTTGGGGTTCAGAAAACCCACACTTGATCTTACAGAAGTCAATGCACGCAATACGAGTAACTGCTTGAGGCTGCTTGTGTAGCGGAGGCATCATTGGCCGACATTTCTTTGAAAATGAGGACGGCGTTACCATTACGGCCAATGGAGGCAACCATTGCACCCTGATAACTGATTTTTTTGTACCCGCCCTTCATAGTATTGATGTGAACGATGTTTGGTTTCAACAAGATGGTGCAACTTACCACACATCTCATGCCACAATCAATATATTGCGTCAAACGATTTGATTTGACACCACTGGACTATTTTCAGTGGAGCGCCGTTAAAGAAAAGTGTTATGCCGACACATCAGTGATAATGGAGCATTTGAAGACCAACATTTATAATGCCTTTGCCGGGACACGACCCAATACCCTCGAAAAAGTGCACGAAAAGAAGCCAATCATGGCCGCCATATGAATGAAATAAAATTTGAATTTCTAACGGGAACAATTGTGTTTCACAGCAAAAATAAATTTTGCAAAATTTGAGACTATTTTTCCCACCCTTTACAACTCCTGTTTGAGGATCTATTATAGAAGAACAATGTTGGCTGCCACTGTTTAATTCCTTGGCCTTATATGTCAGCGCACTGTAAACGAATTCATTTCAAACTAATTAACGAATATTTTAATAAGAAGTGTGTGTGTGTGTGTAACCACAATCCAAATAAATATTTCATAGCCAACTTATCTACACTCTTCCATGTGAAAAGATTGATTTCAACAAATTTTATCTTTCAAACCAGAAAACAAAAAAAAAACAGAAAAAAAACCAGAAAGAAAAGTCCTGAAATAAATCCCTGAATTTCTCTGGAATTCCTTTAGCAATGAAATATAAATTGAAACACTTATTAGAAGTTCTTTACCAGGCAATTAATTTGGGGAAAATGTCTGCAAAACTTTGACCAATAAATTATGCAACACAATTCATTCAAAAGAGTCTGTGTATGTGTGCAGGTCTCTCTGCTGGCGAAAATGTCTACAAACATTTGGTTTTGGTTGCCTCATTGGTTATCAAATGAAGGCAAATATTTACTTAAAAAAAAAAAACAGCCATACACGTACGTCCATATACGTTCATACGTTCATTCACTTCACTTCAATGCTGTGCTACTAACAGCAGGCCCACCACAAGCTAATCTAAACGAAGAAAAGACAAAAACAAAACGAAACATGCTACTCAATTTTTAGGAAAACATTTCGACTCTAAATAGCCAACAAAAATAGAAGAAAAAGAAGAAGAACTAGTAGAGAAAACTAGAAAAACTTTTGAAATACTAACAACACAGCCAGTGTTGGGCAAAAGAAAACGTTACAAGTGACAACCGCATATTTAACCGAACATGACCACAGTTAACCGCAATGCAGCATAACATATGAGTTTAGTTGGGCCACATTTGGCTACTTTAGGAAAAATATGAAATCAAAAGAAAAACGAAAAAAAAAGAGAAAAAAAATCATACACAGTAACAGTAATACTCAAGGAATATGACAGACTGATCACACTCTAAGACTCCCTAAATGGCCTTATAATTTGAGTTGAAATTCATGTATTTTACATGTATTTTACATGACTAAGTGATTGTATTTTACATGACTACATGTATTTTACATGTCTAGATGTATTTTACATGACTTCATGTATTTTACATGACTTCATGTATTTTACTTGAATACATGTAGATAACATGACTCTATGTAGTTACATGAATACATATATTTTACATGAATACATGTAGATAACATGACTACATGTATTTTACATGACCACAAGCAATTTACATGACTACATGTATTTTACATGACCACAAGCAATTTACATGACTACATGTATTTTACATGACTTCATGTATTTTATTTGAATACGTGTATTTTACGTGACTACATGTATTTTAGACGTCTACGTGTATTCTACATGACTATATGCATTTGACATGAATACATGTATTTTACATGACTACACGTAGTTACATGAATACATATATTTTACATGAATATATGTAGATAACATGACTACATCTATTTTACATGACTACATGTATTTTATATGTCTACGTATATCTTATATGACTACATGTAATTTACATGACCAGATGTATTTTACATGAATACATGCATTTTACATGATTAAAGGTATTTTGCATAACTACATGCATTTTACATGATCACATGTATTTTACATATGAGATCCTATGAATAATGACGGTTAATGACATCTGTTTCTGGATCTACTCCTCAATCATACTAGAGGTCTCCATCATTTGAATTCAAGTTTTCCATTGTTAGTACAGGTGGCTGGTGACGCTGACTACTTCACAGCATGTGTACATTGCAACATGGGTTTTTCAAGTAGAAACATATTTCTGAGCCTGCCGACACATACAATTAAAGCATATTGGTGTAGGGTATCATAAGTAATAGTAAAAATGCAAAAAAAAACCTACAATTTCATAAATAAATGGTTGAGTTTTTAAACGCAGAGAGGTGCAGGGAACAAAACGTCAGAAATAAAAGTTGCAGTCAAAATGAATAGAAATTTTGTTTTTGGAAAAACTGAAACTAACTAAAACTAGAAACCATTGGATTTCACACAAACATTTACACTGTAAGCAGAATGAAAATGGTTTGTTAATGATGAGGGAAAACAGTTCAATAAAGTGGTCAAAATACCATCAGACTATCAATCCACAGTGATTAACTTTTAAACTGAAATTTTCAAACGATTCCTCAAGCCATTGCAAATCTTTTAATTCTTCATGATTTATATTATCAGCGCTGAGTATAGAATGTATCTCGGAATCCTAAAAATTTTATTATGAAAAGTAATTTCGTTCGTATGCATGTGAATCGTGGTGGGGGGGCGATGGCGTTTGGCAAGAAGTGGTTACAACCACTGACATGCCTCAAAAACTAACACAAGTGGCAACATTTTTTTGCGGTTGCAACATACGTAAATAACATATAAATAACCAGCCCTTGTTGTGTTCCCCACGCCCCACCCCCCCTCCTTGCACTCTTTTGTTTTCCCTAAGAGCGGTCACCAATTTTTTTTCTAACTCCCTAGTAAATGTTTAGCTGGCTTAACTTTTGGAGGGAGAGACCTATAAAGTTAAGCATGTGAAAAATATAAAGAAAACAAAAACAAAAACAACAACAAAGTTTGTTTATTGTAAATAGTGCATGCATATAAATAAATTTACAAATGAAACCCAAAAAACTATTAAAAAAAATCTTTTTTTTTTTTCAAATATTTTTAAAGGACCCCAGAAACCACTATAAAAACTAATAAACGTACTCACAGTTCAATAAAAGTAAGTAAAAACTTAAAAAAAAAAAATAATTTTTAATTTAAATCCTTAAAGTATACTTTACTTTGGTTTTATTTAAAAACCCTTTAAGTATGCTTCATATTGGCATACATTTTGATTTCTATTAACAGCCTAAAAGTATACTATGGTGTTGAACTATTTTTTTTCTGTTTTACAAACCTTTAAATGTGTATATATGTGCATTACCAGTATATAAATTTGTTTTTTATAACATTTTTTGTCTTTGTAAAACGGAAACTTACTTGGACAGTTGCTTTAGGGAAACCGGATATTGTAATATAGCCACGTTCTTTTCTCGTCAAATTTCCGCCATAAGTGGATAAATAGGCAAACGCCAAACGAAACTGAAAAAAAAAAGAAAATAAAAATTGGAAATTGAAATAAAGGAACAGAATACATGACGGTTAAATGCTTTTATTTTTTAAACGTTTTAAAGGAATTTTGACTAGAGAGCTAAGGTGGTAAATTGAAGCGACAGAAGGTAGATGTCGATCAAATTAAAATTTTTTAATTAAATTTCGTTTTGTCCTTCTCAGGCGGAATCCTTTCTACTATCTCTCCAGTATCTGCAGGTTTCTTCACAGAACTTTTTCCTTGAGTAGTTGATACAAAGTGTAGAACTACAGTGTAAGATAGATTTCGTGTTATGAATCTAAGAAGACTTGTCCCTCTTCACGGCAGTAGTTCCTCGATATCCCTGTTTAGGACGGCCTTATATGACGGTGTACGTGATTTCAAAAGTCTGAAAAGGAATTTGTTCTGCGATTCCCTGATGTAACAGGGGTTCAATTATATGCAAACGAAGCCATCAAGGTGATTACAGAATCTAAGCCTGACACAGCGGAATACAGAAGCTATGCCATAAACCCGAAGCAAAAGAAGATAACGTTGGATATTCAACTTGGAGGTCTCAATGAAGAAAAGAAAAAATCAGAGAAAAAGCAAAAGAACATAAGAAAACAGTTCTAGTGGTCGATAGACTTGAAAGGACCATGAAAAGATATTTAGAACAGGGCAACTATACTTTAAATATTATATGGTGTCTGCAGAAGTGATATACATTGTCGTCATATTTGTATGAACAACGAATCGAAATGGGCTAGGTTGTCGCCCAGATTCTGGCGGTAGACAATGCTATGAGGGTGTTGCTACTGAAGAAAAAAGCTGAGATGCAATGCATAAGTCCATTAAAGTAGTTAATAAAGCACTATGTTGAGCTGATAAAATTCACAAGTCCTTAATGTTAACATGGAAGTAAGGCCGATTAAAGTTGTAACCGCCAGAAGTATGATCATGCCGCGAACTTATACTTTATGGTCAGTCAGTCGAAATGTGGCAAAAGAGCGGGTTTCATTCGATAAGAATCTGGTATACCCATCTTAGATACTAAAGGAAAACGAAACAAGATATCCATAATAAAATAACGGTCTCATTAGCATCGCTTGAGAAGTATAAAACCTGCTATTGCTGTGATACGTAGGGTTTAAGCTTTTTATAGTACAAAGACCACTTATGTACTGATTAGTATTGCCAAAAACCATTTGCACAGATCAGCTGGTGATTATAAAGAGATTTATTGTCATTCTCTAATACAGCCGCATGCAAACAGATGTACTCTTCGGAAATATGACTTCTACGGAAGTTTTAAGGCCATAAAACAAAATGGGAAGGCCTTCACCATTTTCGAAAAACAGGACAAGATTCCTATGCAGGAACTTTCTTAATAAATTAGCCGATCTGGTGTGTAATGACTTTCTAAATCCATTAGAACTTCTAAACGGTTTGAGAACAATTCTCAACATAATGCGTAATCACCCAAAAAGATAATCTTTCTTGGCCTCCTGCATTTGTTGTCTTTCAAGAGAGGTTTGTACAATGCTGCAGGAAATTCCAGATCTTTTGCATCTTTTTTCTGGACACGAACTCTAACCATATTTAACGATGTTACTTGCAGAAATCGTAGGTCATTACAACTTTACAGTTAGGATTACAATCTTATTAGATGTGGGGCCACGGTTCAAACCCTAAGTCAGACATTTTAAACAAAACGAAAAATGAAAAATTATTTCTTCGGCAACTTCCTCTCAGCAGATTTCTGGACTCTGACTGACTCCCTTCGATTGCATTTGAGACCAAATTAAGTTCCCGCTTTTTCGTTTGCCATAAAATCCACACTCTCTAGGACATTTGTAACAAAAAAGATCATCCAATAATATGGATTTGTTCACAATGCTGGCTATTTGAACTTTGTTGTGCATCACGTTCACTCCTGATGTCTTAATTCGAGAACATAAATTAACGAATTCTTCTTTATTTACATTATGAAGCTTAACATGCTCAGAATACTTTATTTAAATTGTAAAGTTTTACTTACCACACTGCCCAATATTACCAGCAAGGCACCGTAACCCACTACTTTGCCATCAAGTACAGCAAAATTGATTTCCTTGCCAATCAGAGAAAATGAAACGGGTTTGAGGAATTTCCATAATAAATCAAGACGTTTACCAACATTAGACTGCAAAAAAAAACAAAGAAATGGAAATTATCAAAACCATTTTAACTCTATTTTAAACCTAAAAATATGCACTATTTTTGGTCAAAATTTTTTAAAAATGTAGTCTACATTTAGGCTTAAAGAGAGATATACAAAGAGCTGACGTTCGTATTTAAAATTTAAAATTTTCGAATTCAATACAATACACGAATACGAATACACATCTACATGTGTATGTCTATATGTATATGTATGCGTATAAGTATCTTCTATTACCTATTGACCTTATGCCTTTGTGTTCTTCTTCTATTCCTATTGTTATTGCATTTTCTTTTGTTATTCTTTAGTTATCTGTTAATCAATTCAATAATACACACACTCTTAACAATATTTCTCAATTAATTTTGTTGTTATTGTTGTTGTTGTTTTGTTTAACTTCTCTTTGATTTTGTTGCTCTTTTCTCTTCTATTTTTTTTTTCTTTCTTGAAACTTGTATTGTTTGCTGTTGTTGCAGTTGTTATTGATGCAATTGCTTGTACTCTTTTAAAACAAACAAATAAACAAACAAACAACAACAACAACAACAACTACAACTACAATTTGCAATTGAAATGAACAGAAATAGTGGTAATCAGTCAGTCAGCTACTCAGGCAGGTATTGTTTCAAGTGTAGTTTTTAATTTGTTGCTCCTTTCAGTTTTTTCCTTTTTAGTTTCTCTCTCTCCTTCTCTCTCTTGCTCTCCCTCTCTCTGAGAGTTGCTGTACTCTATGAGAGTGCAGTGTTGTGTTTGTAAACAAGTGCAGTTGTTGGTTTTATCCTCGTCCTCGCTTTGTGTAGATTTTTCTCTTTTATTATCGCTCTCCCTTTATTGTTTCTTTTATTTATTAAACGTTTCTTTTTCTTTGTCTTTTTTGCTCTTACCTTACACATGCTTGTTTTGTTGTGTTTGTTTATTTATTTTCATTGTTTTGTTTCTCTCTCTCTCTCTCTCTCTTTCTTTGATAGATTTTTTGATTTGAATTGTGCATGTTTACTGCTCCGTTAAACATATTCTTTTAAGCACCTGTGGAGAATTTCTAAGAGTGATATATCACTAGTATTTTTTGCTGTCTTGTTGTTTGTGTAAATAAAAAATCTAATAACATACGATGATTGTTTGCTACTTGGGACTGCCCATAGTGCAAATATACGTGGTAAAATTTTAAAGTCTTTAAAAAAATTATCTACTTAGTCCCGTATTGACAGAAATTAAAATAGGCCTCAGCGTCCCTGATGATGTTTGATGTAAAATTATGTTTCTCTAGGTCGAGACTTAGGTTAGCTAGAGCGTAACCTAAACATACATGGCAATCAACAGCTAACAACTGTGGTACTGTTTGCACTTTTAAGGGGAATTTTATAACGAATTCTATAACAGCCGTTGGTTAATGGCCTTGGCTTTCATTTCATTGATACGACGGTATCGTCTGCGTATTCTCAACAGAACTGCTTGAAAGCATCACATGTAGTCACCTAGGATTAGGTTAGGTTAGGTATGCTAGTGGACCTCCTTTAATGGAAAAAGTATCCCTTAGGACAGCATTTAGTTTCATTGTGAGACCACAATTCCCCGGGTTCACTGGCAACATATTACTTTGAACTGTTTGCCCAGGATAATCAGAACATTTAACGTACTTAATTGTTTGTTACAACCCTTTATTCAGGATTAGAACCAAGTTTCTCATACTACCTATGTTGTGTGTGTTAATTTCATTTATGAGCACCGGGTCATGAAGTTTAATGTCGACTCTAAACGACAGATTCTTGAGAAAGTTTTCAAGGCAATATTATTTTACTTTCACATTTTTCGCCAGAAGACAGCAGAGAGATGTCTAAGCTAAGGTTTGAACCATAGACTCTTGTTTAATAAGCCAACACACTTCCAACTAGACTTCAGCATCTTTATAGTTGATTAATGCCCGCGGTATTCTTCTAGTCGATGGGCCGGTTTCATCTGCAACGTTTTTCAACACATCAACGGCATTCTCAGCAGATTGATAGCATCTCGTGTTGTCCCCTGCTTAATTCTTAAGCATTTGCTTAGGAAAAGAAAATATCTATGCTGCGCTAACACCACCATTGAATTGTTATGTCCACAAATCGAATGAACTTTTCAGCGCTCCTTAAAAGTATAACAGCTTCATGTCTTATTAACGCTGATTTGGCATATGTTTACTACACAAATGTCACATCACACCAAGGCTACGATATTGCATTTCGAGTGATGCCATATGGGATTAAAAATCGTTAAAATACTAGAGAATGGTTCGGCAATAAATCAAAAGAGACCTCAACGTGAAAGAAGTCTTTGAACCTATCTTTGGCCAATAACATCTGCAACTTCTGTGATCAGAACAACACGTCGTTTTATTTCTGTTCTTGTCGTGGTAATTTTTTACGAAAACAATCTTAGTAACTGTTCAATGCACCCTCCATAAGGAGATTAAAGACAGAAGGGATACAAACTCTTAGAATTTTTTCGTTAATATTTCTCCCATTGATATCATATTAATAATGTGTGTGTGTATATATGCATGAGCTAGTGTGTACATGTGTCTGTATGGAGTGCTAGCAATAGGTTAAAAGGCCTATTTTTTATTAACATCGATAGGCCTTATTTAAAGAAAAAGAAGAGAAACTGAAACAAACTTTTCGTTTTAAATATTCGTATATCAAGTTCCCTCTTTACAGTTGTTTGAGAATTATTTTTCTCTGTCTTGTTCTAAGTTTTAAAAAAATTGCTTCTCAGTTTACATTGTATTTTTCTCTTTCTGTTCTCTTTACATTAGATTTTTTGTCTTTGTGTTCATAAGATTACTTACGAGTATCATTAAACAGAGTGTATTAGTGTATGTGTGTGTAAGCATTTGATTACAAAGCATATACTAATATAACTCTCTACCTCTCTCTCTCTCTCTCTCTTATATTCCATTTTGTTGGTATTTCCATTATATTGCCTTACTTTGACACAAATAACTGACTCTGCTTGTATTTCTGTATGTGTGTGTGTGTGTAACAATAAGAAAGTGTTTAAAAAAAATAAAAACTAAAAGCAAAAAAAAACTAAAGAAAAGTACAAAGAGAGAAAGAGAGAGACAGAGAGCAAATGCATAAAGATGAAATCAAATGTCATAAGCTGTCTTTGCAATTAAATGTGTCAACAAGATTGACTTTCTGATAAGATTTCTTTCGGTAGTTGACTTCACTAAAAGTGTGAAATGCTTTTATACTCTTTTGCTCTTTTCTCTCTACCGCTCTCTCTCTCTCTCTCTTTCTCTTTCTTTATCTCACAACTTTTTTTCTGTACTTTTTTTGTTTTGTATACATGCTCGTATATTTTTTTTAAGTCAATGTTTGTTTGTTTGTTCAAGCTATACAACCCTTTAGTCGGGATTACAACCTAGCTTCTAACACCACCCATGTAGAGTGTGTTAATTTTATCCTTGAGTGGCGGAAAGGGAGATTTTTGGGACACTAATCATGGCAATTTTTTTTTTTATGCTTAGAGTCTGTTGGGGTTTTGACCATGGACTAGCGTCCAATAAGCCAATACGCTACCTACTAGACCACGGTAACTTCTAGACATACATCACGCACAATAATAATTTTTAAAACGCTTTATTTACAAACCAAGGTTCAGTTTCGCACACTGTAGCAAAGTCAAAGTTAAAGTCGAGTGTTTGGTGACTGTGGAAGGGAATCGTTCGTAGCAGGCTTCAGCAATCTGGTCAAGATTGATGCTGAACTTTATCTAATCAACAGAAAAGCTGCTGAATTACATCATGACAAGGCCCGATTACCAGCCAGAATGGTTTGAAGTTGTAATGCATGCACCATATGACGTTACATCTTCACATTATAAATCGCTTTAGTTTACTTCCTCAGGGTTCAACGAAGCACAACGGGTATTTTCGCTAGATTTTCATAGTAGAGTAAAGAGTGCACAAAGAGAAAAAAGATTTTCTTCTTCTTTTATTTCTAATAAAATGCATACAAGAGCCTGTATAAGTGAGAATTATTCGTAAAATTACAACAACAACCGAAAGTATTGTTGTTACCATATCACAATCATTCTTGTTGTTGTTATTGTTGCAGTCACTTTATTTTCATTTTTTCTTTTTTTTTTATCAAAAATTTTCGTAAATTTTTCGAATCATGCTAAGCCTTGTGCTTTTAAATGCTTTTAAAAATTGTGTTCTTAAGTGTTAATAAAGTCTTCAAACAATAGCAACAACTTCTAGAATACAAATCGTTATTGTTGTTGTTGTTTTTGTCATTATTAAAGTGGCAAAGGTTGATGAATTTATGAGAAAAATTATTTGAAAATTTCAACACTTGTACAGTGCAAGTTGCCTCGCCTCCTCCAGTTTTTCTGCATTTTTAATGAAAATTAAATTGAAAAGCGTGATAGGTTGACACGTTCAACGTAGGAATAGTGCAGAAAAAAATGCAAGGAAATAAGTGTTAAAAAACTTCATTTTGAAAGTGACATTTAAGGCTGCATATAATTAAAAAAATTATTGCATACTTTGTGGCTGTGTGTAGTATTAAGAAGTGATGATAACAGAAGTGAGTTTTATTATGTTCGTAGCCATTTTTAGAAAATATTTCATGAAAATGGAAATCTTTTCCGTAATTTTTTGTTTCAATGAAAAGCGTCAACAGTCGAAACAATTGTGAAATTAAAGATCTGAGTTCTCTTACAGCACAATCGAACTTATAGAGCTATAAGCTGTGATGTTGCAGCGTGCTTACGATTATTCAAAATTTTAATAATACTAGAGGCTTCATTTCCGTCCAAACAGCCTACAGCCATCTGACTATACCGAGGGAGGGTAACAGTGACAACGTACATCAATAGTAAGGAGGCACTAGTAAAGTTCTTTACTTTTCCATTACATTGTTATAGATTGCGTGAAAAGCAACATTTTGAGTTACAGTTAGCAACCCTACTATTCTAGAATCTATTACAGTAAACCATATCGATCAATAAAATTGAAAGAAGGCAACGAAAGAAAAAATGTAGAAATCGAATAACGGCCCTATGCTACGCACAGGAAGGATTAAAAAAAACAAGGAAAAATATTTGGTCCCCTGTTCCGAGTATTCTCCGCAAACAAATTAATTATGTTCGGTACAGAACTCTTGTGGTCGACTGGCTTGATAGTATATGAAATGCTTATCGCCAAGAATATTCGGCACAATTATTGATTCGACTGCTTTGTTGGTTTGAACATAAGATTTCGTCTGCTTCAAAATGATTCAATTCTTCATCATCTGCTGTATGTTGTTGTTGTTGTTGTTGTTGTTGTTTTGTAGAAGTACTAAAGTACTGCGATCCGACCATCTATTATGCTGCCCCTGATCTCTGTAATGTCTCAGCCAATCCTGTTGCCCTGACGAATATCAGGATATTGTTTTGAGTGAGTATGCATAAACTCACTGGTGTTCTTATCTGAAATGCATTAACGCTTCGGAGACTCCAAGTACCACAAAATCTACACATTGAGCTTGAAACGACCTTCTTTCTGATCAAATGTTCCTTTGCTTTAAGACTCAAATTCGTTCACACTATAATTCTCTAACAAAAGTCTAGATTCCCTCAAATCTAGGTGGATTGAGAAAGACCTCTCACTCTCTCTGTTTTATTCCCTTCTATGACTTTTCCTTTTCAAATAACTCTTCTCACGCCACACAAAGCTTCTGGTTCCAGCAGCCAGGCAGAAGATTCTTTTCTGACAATCTCGTCCGCCTGAATTCTCACCAATGATCAATCCAGCAGATCGTGATTATATTTTGTCTGACCAGCTGATGTAGCCTGCTCTAACAGAATATGCAAATCACGAATTTATTATACAGAAGCTAAACTTTCGAATGTCGACTTAAGTACCAGAGTTGCTTCTTCTTTTCTAAAACAATAACTTGAAATGGCATAAATTCCGTTTCTATTCCATTATCGGTTCTTGGCCCATCTATCACAGATTGATGCCTCTTGCTCTCTACAGATTATGTAGCTTCTAAGTTTCTATATCCACTTTAATTAAAAAAAAAACATTCAGGTTCAGTCCGTGGGACAATTAAGTAGAGAGTTGCCAGCTAGACGATTTGTCATGTCACAATGTCGAATGATAAGTCCTCGTACACTCTCTTTATCATAACCATTGTCTGCACAGTAGTACTTCGTACTTTCAGGATAAGCTTCAGTGGGGAATCATTGCGCTTCAGTTGCATTTCCTGCTTTGCTTTCGCACTTTCAATGACTGAGAATTGAAACAGGCATTTACTCCCTAAGTTATTAAGCCTACGATCTATTATGCTTTCTAAGGTCATGTTATATTCCAAGTAAATTCGTTTTTTCAAAAAAAATTTTCACTAAAAGTATACTTTTTAAGCCCACTGTAAATATGCAAATCGTTTTTTTTTTCTACTGAATTCTTAAGAAAACAAAACGAAAATTCAAGTCAATATATGAAGAAGAAAA